>PVKS010013046.1:0-51990 GCA_004027875.1 Aplodontia rufa | reverse complement strand
TTTTCTCATATATTTATGGGCTTTCTGAACTTCGACTGGAGAGAAGTTTCTTTTAAGTTCTTTAGCCCATTTATCAATTGGATTTTTTGTGAGTTTGGATTTTAATTTCTTTAGTTCCCTATAAATTCTGGATATTAGCCCTCTGTCCGAGGTGTAGCAGGCAAAAATTTTCTCCCATTCTGTGGGTTCTCTGTTGATGGTCTCAACTAAATCTTTGGCTGTAAAATGCAGCAGTCTTGATCAACTTGGGCATCTTAAACTCTTAAAACCTATTCCTTGCTCTTTCTCAGAGGGTTACACAGGTTTGCTCTTCTTCCCTTAGAACCTGAAGAGCTGTTGATGGCCCTGAACACCATGCCCAGGACTTGGAGTGTACCAGTGGGTAGTGGGGAATCAGGAAAGCGTCAGAGTAGAGAAGTTGGATGGTCAAGACAAGTTGTGACATGCATTTAACTACAGATTAAAGTAATGATAGACCCTGATGAGAAAAGAACTAAGAGAAAATGAATTTTAAACATAGTAAGAATAATTTAGGCTAACTAGAAGAATCCATTTCCAAGAATGAGTTTTTGCAAATTTCATCTTTAGATGTTTAATATCAGTTCTTACAACATTAATGTAGGAGAGGAAACAAGATCACCTCTAATTGTGCCCTTCTTCCCAATGATTGTATTAGTTTTTAATTGCTGCCAAAACAAATTACCGCAAAATCAGTGTCTTAAAATAACACAAAATCTTACCTCACAATTAAAGTCAGAAATTTGCCGACACATATTGGATTCTCAGTCTTACCTGGCTAAAATCAAGTTGTTGGCCAAAGACACATCTCATCTAGGCTTGGAGTCCTCTTCCAAGCTTGCTGGTTGTTGGCAGGGATTATTTCCTTCTTACGTATTTCATGTGCTCCCCTCTACCTACCCTCCAGCAGTGGCAGGTCAAGTCCTTATCATGCTTTGAATCTCTCCAACTTACTTCTCTAATACATCTCTGACAACCTGTTCCTCAACAGAGAAAGCTCTTTTGTTAAGGTGTCCTGTGATTACGTTGGACCTAAATGGGTGATCCAAGATACCCTCTCTTGAAGTCAACAGTTAGTAACCTTAATTACACCTGAAAAGTCCTTAATTACACCTGTAAAGAAGCATATGTAATGCCAGGGAGGATGGTTTTGGGGACAAGGTTCTGTCTATGACAATGAAATTGTCGGTACTATACAGCACATAGGTGATTCTGAACAAATTATGGAAATTTATACCCCTTTCCAAAAGACTTAGGATTTAAAATGACATTAATTTATCATGAACTATTTTAGACTTTCAAGAAATCTGCTCATTACTGACATTAATACCTTAAACTGGTATAAAATTGAAAATACATAAAAGTTAAAAAAGTGAAGACACAGGCTGGAGCAGCGGCTCAACGGTTACTGCGCTTGCCTGGCATGCGCAAGTATGCGAGTTCAAACCCCAGCACCATGTACACAACAAAGTCTCAGAGCAATGAAGGCCACATGAAAAACTAAATAATGTTGATTCTGTCTTTCTCTCACACAGTCTCTCCTTCTTTAAAAAAAAAAAGAAAAGTGAAGACCCTATGATAAACACCCATATGCCCATTACAAATACTATAAACACAGTTAAAGAACTTCCTGGATGTTATAAGTGTAGATTTTTACTTGTTGCTTGAATAGAATGTGCTTTTGATAATAATAATAGCCATCTATATTTACTAAATGCTTACTACATGCAAGGCGTTACATTAAAAATCATTGATGTACGTGGTCTCCTCTCAGTAGTCAGAAATCATGAGTAAACTGAGGCTCAGAGAAGCCTGCTGAATTGCTCATTCCTTGAATTTATGAGTCACTTATCAGTTGGTCCTTAACTAGAGGAGGCCTGGGGAGCCAGCAGCAAAATGATCAAATGAGAACAGGAAGGTTTTAGAGTCAGTCCTCTATTTGAATGCTGATTTCAACACTTACTGACTTGGCAAATTCCTGAAACCCTTTGTGCCTCTAGTTCCTAATTTGTAAAGTGTGGCTGATAACAGACACCTCATGGGGCTGTTGCAAGATAGCACATGTAAAGAACCTGGTAAGGATAAGCTCTCGATAAAAGTTCTCCAATACCTCCTTCCGGAGCAGCTAAAGTGAAAGCATCTGGTTCCAAAGCCCTTGAATAACGCCATGGGAAGTCAGCTCTGGGCTCAGGCCAGCTCCTGCTTACTTGATTGACATTTAACAGAACTTGAGGACCCACCTAGGTGTTCAAATCTGTTGGAGTAGGGATGGAGTCATATGTGGTGCATACACATGAACAGCCATTGGAATGAATGTGGGAGCCACAAAGATAACCTATAATCACAGAATTTCAACATCATGTACACCAGCCAGTTAAGAAGTGCCAACTTAACAGGGGACTTTCCTGGCATCCATCAGAGCAACCACGTGCCAGAATGTTCTAGTGGTTCTCGCATTAATATGTATTTATGTGCGTTGTTTTTGATTGCTCTAATCAGACTTGAAATGAATCCAAGAGGTTTCTACAACTCGAGACATTAATCCCGCAGTGCCCTCTCCCTCTGGGCTCTGTCTGAAGGCTTAATTCAGCTACCTTATCTCTCTAGGTATGTGGAGACCAAAGCCAAGGGGCTGTTTTCCTGCGCGAATTTACACTGATTCGAAGAGAGAGCCTTCACGAAGATTTCCTGTCTGACCTCTTGAATAGTCACAAAGCCGAAGACCCGGTACAGTGTCTCTGTTTATTCATTGAAACACACAGGTTCAATGGCTGATTCTGACTTGTTGTGGTGATTGTTTTTAGCAAATCTGAAGTAATTTGGTTGATATTTTTCCAAATCCATGAGAGGCAAATGGTAGGGCAGTGGACAGCCTGTATGGGGCAACTTTCTGATTTTTCCTGGTTCTGGCAAGTTTTAAACGTTTCACTTCAGTGTTAAAATTTCTTTGGGGAAGCATGTGGAGGAGTCACTTTAAAATAACTGATGTTTTGCCAGTGAGTCTGAACATGAAATGGTAATAATTTAAATGAGTGAAGAAAAAAGAAGATTTATATGTAAAGCCAAGATTGTTTTATGGGTCAATGGAAATTCTACCATCTTCCATTCCTGACTTCTTTGGGGATATTTTTACTTCAAAGTGTTAGTCATATTTATTTTATGAAAGTTTGTTTCTCTGGTGGTGGTTTTGGAAAAAAAATAATAGGTCTAGGAAGTGAGCTCTAAAAAGAAAACAAGTAGTAGAGTTGACTGGTGATGTGAAGATACCAGCTCCTCTTCCTGGAAAACAAACTGTGATTTATAATTGCTACTTCATGTGTGAACTGCATCGATGACTTCTGAACACTCTAAGTGTGTCTCCGTATGGCAAGAACCTTATGCTCAAAAGTACTCATATTGGAATTAGAGGATGTTGTCTGCACGATTCAGAGGGTTTCTTGTTCAACCCTAAAAATGGTAGGATCATAGAAAAATAATGCCTTAGAATACCTCCAGTGCAACCAAAGAAGTGGCTTTCCTTCTACCTTTTCTACTCTGCCCTCTTAGTGTCCTCTCTTAAGGATTTTTTTTTTTTTGCATATTTATCTCTCATCCCTTTCTTCTAGAAACTGAGTAAATTGGTTCTCTCTGTGGCCATTCATAGGCCAACCCTTACTGTTTTTGTCATTTACACCTTCGTCATATAGGAATTAATGTCCTTCTAAAAACTAGTGTCCCAGCATAGGCAGGAACAAAGGTGAAGTTTCATGAGGGTATTATAATTCACTTTAACATCTTTCATATGTAGTTTTTTCTCCTGAAGTTTTGAAAATGTTGAGCCTACCTTTTAAACTTTCATTGTTTGCTCAAAAGTTTCATTGTGATCTATTGTGGTACAAATGCATCATCACCTAAATTTTATTACTCCTCCTTGTGAACAATATCTTGCAATTTTCATTTTGTTCCATTTCATGTTATACAAAATGTGAAATATGTTATCTCATGTTGGATTTGGTTTATACAAAGTCCTGACAAGTGCTCTATGTGGATACTACATGAAAACATCATAAGCAAGTCTAATTATTAAATCATCATACAAGTAAGGAAGTTGAATAATATGAGCTAATTATGGACGTAATAGAATTGGTTATAGTAGTTGCACCAAAAACAGTTATTATCCCTTGGTGAATGTTTAAGATTGTCACAAACTTTATTATTACGTAGTATTACATTGATTCTTATTGCGTGCTGCTGAATATCTCAGTCATACTAAAGTCATAAGTAATAGAGTTGTTGGAAATATGTAATCTGAAAGAGGAACACAGGTAGTCAAAGCTAGGGTGGTACAGTAAATGGGAGGGAGAATAAAAGATCAAAGCTGCCTAAATGCCAGAAGCTAATTCAGCCTCCACATAAGTTTGAGAAATTCTGACCATTTCTGTGGGAGGTGTGACTCTATCTGTGGATTTCATTTGGCCAAACAAGATATAAAACTTTGCAAAAAATATAACTTCATCTTCTAAGCAGATATTAAAAGATGAATCACCACAATGTCTGTGTTTGTTGGAAAGGAAGAGTTCAAATGTGAGTGGCCACTTGGATAAAACAGACAGCAAGTGGACATTCCTTTCATGCCCCTGTTTTTGAGTTTCCAGCCTGTAGGGAGGAGACTCTTCAACAAAATGGGCAGATAAACAAGAATCCATCGTGGTACAGATCATAAAAACTACTTGGCAAAGGCAGGTGGGTGAGAGAGGAAAAATGGTTGGGCAGCATTGTACAACTTTGTCTGCTTTCAAATGAGTCCTCCCTAGTGTCCCAAACTCATTTGCACCCATGTTTCACCTCCCCTACCAGAACAGTAACTCTGCATCTCAGAGAGAGGGTCCCTGTGCTGATTCTCACCACACTAGCCTCAGGCCCAGCGTGTGCATGTGGTGTGTACTCAGCTGGGTCAGGTGTTGGTTGATGGAGAAAACCACAGTGACCTCTCTCCTTGTTCTGTTAAATTTCATCCTGATAGTACTGTGAGAATCCCATCATAGAATGTTGCAAGGAAAAGGTCTTCTCAACATGAAAATCCTTCTAAATGGAAAGTATTCTTGTTATAATGGTACCAGTGATTTCATTTTTAAAGAGATTGTCTGCCATGATGTCCTTTCAAGCCAAACTATTATCAAGGTTTATCATAAATCATATAAATTCAGGAATGTTTGCTAACTGATATTCCACAGTTGTGGAAGTAACAAACTTGTCCCCCTTTGGACGGAAGGAGGAAACATCTTGTAACACTTCTGGATAAAATTATTGTTATCCTCTTTTTAGAAGTTAATAATTTTATTTTTTATTTTTTCTTCTCTCATAGCCTTTTTAAGTTAATAACTCTTTCAGAAAAGTTTTCTTTCAAAAATGCAAATAATTTTTGAAAACCAGAACAGCCTGACTCATCCTGTTTGTGGAACTCTTTCACCTAAAGGCTTAATTTATTTTGACCACAAATTTTTTGACCTTCAAGTGACACTCCCTCAACTTCTCAACTGGGACTTTTGACATGAATTGACTTCTACACTGTGTTAGGAAAGCTTTCTAGATAGCTTCCTCTGAGGGCTAATTCTGTTTACCACATTTGGAGAAGCAGTATGAGTGGGCAGTTTATCCAGATGGCTCAGCAGGCAGCTTGACTTCTAACCATTCTCTCAAACCCTGCTTATGATTTGCATCGTTTGCAGAGAAGAGGAAAGCTGTTTGACAAAGGCTGTTATTCATTATTGGAATAGTGGGGAGGCAGAAAGCTTTGGTTTTGGTTGTCAGCCCGATACAACATCAGGATCATAAATGACATAAATTCATTGCAGAACAGGATTTTCTTCAGTATGAAATTAGTGAAAACATCATTTGCCTTTGTGGTTCATTAAATGGTTATATAAACCCCTATTTTACACTGATAGAAAAGTTTCTTAAATATTTATACCAATGGAGAGTATACTATAGTATTCCACCAACTGAGGGTAGAGTATTCCTTTGAATGATTGATAAAATAGAGGTGTCATTTGTGGAATGGGGTGAGCTTGGTGGGATATCTTTATAAATATCTATTTTTAAACAGGAAAGATAGAGTTTGGGTTTTACAGCAAGTCATTAATTCATGGAAACTCAAACAAACAAATGCAATTTATGAAAAATGCTCCTGATTTAAGTGAAATTGTTTTTTTCCTCCCTTGATAGGATACAGGCAAAGAACAGATCATATTATCTTCCTGTGCACAAATGAAAACAATGGAAGCAATAATTTCATCTAATAAAGGCAAATGGGTTAAAATAAGAGAAGAGAGGGAAGAGGAGGAAAAACCATGATTATTTGAAGTAGCAAATTTTGTTTGCCATTTCTTATTGTTAGAAACAGTAAACTACTCATTAGCTAGCAGCTACCAAAAAGATCAGTCAGTCCTCCTTCCCCTGAGGAACTGAGGGGGTTGCCTATATTTCCTCTGTAACAGCCTGGAGGTTGAACTGTGATGCTAGCGTGACAGGCTTTCTGTGGTGTGGTCAGCCAGGTTTCCATGTTGGTGCCTTCATTTCATATGCCAGGAATACATCATTACCTAATCAAAACGTCTCAGAATAAACTGATAAATATTTACTGAAGAATTGAAATACGAAGTAGAGATATGTAGTGTGCATGGATGGAAAGTCTTAATATAAGGATACTGATTTCCCCACATATCCCCTATAGGCAGAAAAATTTTAAAGAATAGAAAGGACAGGTCTTGTTCTACCAATATTAAGACTTATTATCACACTGTAAGTATTAAAAGAGTATAGGTTAGAGCATAAACAAGCAATATAATACAGATGGATAAAGAAACTATAAATAACCAGGCATAGTGGTACATACCTGTAATCCCAGCTACTTGAGAAGATGAGACAGGAGGATCACAAGCTTGGGGTCAGTCTAGGCAACTTAGTGATGAGATCCTATCTCAAAATAAAATTTATAATAAGTTCTGGGGATATAGATCAGTGGATGAGTACCACATTGTGTTCAATTCCCTATATCCAAAAATTTTTAAAGTTTAAAAAAGATGAACCTGTAACTATACACACACATAGAAGAGAACTTGGCATATGACTGAAGTAGTGTCGTTTGGAATTGTGAAGGACATATTAACCAATAAATGGTCACTGGATGTAAAAATAACCTCAAAGGGAATTAAAAGCCTAAATGTGAAAAGCAAGACCTAAAAATGTATAGATGAAAATGTACAAGAATTTATGACCTTGTGGTTCGGAAGATTTTCTTAAATAAAATGTGAAGAACCAGGGCTAGAGTAGAGGCTCAACAGTTTCTGCTCTTGCCTCGCATGCACAGGGATGCTGGTTCAAACCCCAGCACACACCACAAAGTGTGTGAGCAATGAAAGCCACATGAAAAACTAAATAAAATTGATTCTCTCTCTCTCTCTCTCTCTCTCTCTCACTGTCCCTCTCTCTTTAAAGAAAAAAAATCTATTTAAAAAAAATTGTGAAGAATCCCAACTCTAATGGCAAATAGGGAAGTCTTTGTGGTCATTAAAAATTTAATATGCCTGGGGTTGGAGCAGTGGCTCAGCAGTTGCGATGCTTGCCCAGCATACACAAGTACACGAGTTCAAACCCCAGCACCACGCACACAAAGAAGTCTCAGAGCAACAAAGTCTACATGAAAAACTAAATAAATTTGGGTCATATTCTCTCTCTCTCTCTCACTCACTCTCACTGTCCCTCTCTCTTTAAAAAAAAAAAAAGATAATAATGTCTTAAAAACTCCATGGAGGATGTTAAGAAGACAAGACACAAGCTATGAGATATTATTTTCAATATACATAACATCACAAGTAGTATCTATAATATATGAAGAACTCCCAGAATCATTTTAGAAATACACACAACCTAGTAGAGAAAATGGACCATCAGGAGACATGCATGGCTCATGTGCACTGAAGAGACACTCGGCCTGACGGTCAACAGGGTTTTACACATGGAAGCAATAGAACTAGCACTCCATACCTGTAAAATGGGAAAAAAATCGGAAGTGTCAGTGGGGAGGTTCCCACTTGAAGGAGCAACTTGGCAGAATCTTTAGGAATTTGTCCCAGAGAAACTCAAGGAAGTGCTGAATGTTATAAAGCAAAACTGTGAGAAATCATACATATCCACCAGAAGGTAAATGGATAAGTAACATGTGGTTTATTCATATAATAAAGCCTGAAGAAACAATTAAATAACTAGATCAATATTTTAATATAGGTAAATTAAAAATATGTAACATTGAGGGGGAAATTACACCATTTAAAAGTACCATGTATAATATTTTAATGTCACATAAATCTTTACCAGATATTAGAAAAATGCTTATGTGTATAAAACAGAATAGGAAAAATATGCTTCACCTCTGAAATGGTTATCCTCTGGACATGGAGGAAGGTGAGTTGAATTGGGGAATTTTACACAGCTTAACCACATTTATAATAGTTTATTTTTTATAAAGATTATGGTAAATGTTAGTATTTATTGAAATAGCTGGTGGTTACATAAACATTTGCCTTATTATTCACTGTACCTTTTATGATTGGAATATTTTACAAGACATAATAAAAACTTCAGGATGATATCTGACAAATAGCAGGAAATAAATACTGCTTTTATTAGCAGTGGCGGAACTGCAAAGTCATTGAAGCATAATGTGATAAATCCCAGTGCCCAAGACTGAATATATATACTATTTACATTTTTCTCTTAAGATATAATTAAGGGATCGTTAAAAGTATGACGGCAGAGCACAAGATCATGGGGTCTTTTATCAGTTCATGAACTGCAGCTCTAGTAAATAATGTCAGGATGATGAATCTCAGCATTTAAGGGATAGGACCATTTTTTTACACTTGACCTTTGGAATTAACTGAAAACCATTATCATTTAAGGAAGAAAAATATTTTTTTCTTTATCATGTTCTAATTTCCTTACAGCTTACACAGGCCCTATCTGTTGTTTATGAGATGTCTACCACTTGCTAGGATTCTGTCATTTATTCCAAACAACAAACAGATAACAAGATTAATTATCAAAAAGACACTGGAGGTAATAAAATGTGAAGCATTACAAATGTCAAAGCTCATGCAAACAGGTTTTTAAGATCAAACAGCCTCATAAATATAAAACAAAATCCCTTTAAAAACTTTAACATCGTATAGAAATACATAAATAATGTGTGAATTTTATGGGTCCTTTTTGAGCACATTTTCGTGTTTTACATTTGTGAGGCCCTGCCTAAAGAGGACTTTGACAATAACACTGAAATTTCAATGTTAATTAAAAAAAATCACTGTTAGGTATGAGTTCCAATTTTTTTTTCCATTTAAGTTAGTTTTCAAATTCTTGAGAGCATCTGTGCTTGTCCTTATCCTTAAGAAACTAGCACACTGAATGAATCTTAAATAGGCTTAGTAAAAGTTATATGAATATTTCCTGCTTTAGCATGTGCTAAATCTAAGGACTCATATTTAATTGCAGCTTAGAAAATCACTTGAGGCACCAAAGAATAATTGATTGCTTCTGTGTACCAAATGTCCTTGATCTAAAGTGCTAATTTAGCTCATGCAAAGATATGTATATTTCAAATGAGTTTGTTAATTGTTTATAAGCTGATGCTAAAATTTTCACCTGTGGGGTAACTTTAAATGCCTCTCTCTAATTGGCCTTTATGACTTAGTCATGTATAGAGACACCGTGCAACAGCAGTTGATAGAAGGGCTTGGACACCCCGCCAGTGGTTGGTCCAGGGTCATTTTGCACCAGGATCTGCACCAAGAGATATGGAATAGAATCATTGGCCAAGCAGCATAATGGATTTGTGTGATGGAAGGACATATTTCTGTCACCTGAATTTGAGAAAACATGAGAAGATATTTTGGGTTCTAAACAGTGGTGAAATGTCCTTTAGGTGCAGCACATCTGTTCAGAGTTTATTTTTTTTAATCTTCTAATATCAGTAGACATGATTTTTTTTTGTCTGTCTAGAGTCAGAGCGGGTAGTGTTCCAGCCCATTAAAGTAAGATTGTCAATTGAAGCAAAACACTTAAATTTCATAATTTACTAGAACATTATCAAAGAGATATAAAATTTCTAAATGTTAATTTCAAAATTCTCATATTTCCCCTGATAAGTCACCTTTAAGTAAGAAGAATGATACCATAGTTAATTTGAAAAATAATAATATTATTACTCAATAGAAAGTCTTGAAGAGGAACACATTCTACTTTTGTGTTTGCTTCAGTTTCAACATGATATTGACAGAGAAGAAAATGAATACTAAAAAAAGAATGAAGATCTGTATTACTTAGATATACATGTGAAAATTTTGGAAAGAGAAAGTGGCGAGCAGCAAAGTTGACTTTCTGAATCTGGTTTCCCTGACCTTTAAAATAAACATGTTCTGGATGATCTTACAGTCCCTAAGATACTGTGCTTCAAATTGGATATTTAATGGAAACTTCACATTCCTTAGGGTTGCTGTTTGATGAACACTTCTGATTTGTATTCAAGAGTTATTTTATGTCAGAACTAATTATGTATTTCTGAAATTAGTTCTTCCTGCCTGTAGCAGACTCACCTTCTTTCCCACTTCTCCATAAACACCCACTGTCTACCCTTCCATTCCATGTGTGTGTTATCAATACATTAGTAACAAATAATATGCACTTCGCTCTTCACCCAGTGGGAACTTGAATGTCAAAGCCAATTATGTGTTTCTGCAAAGTCACATTCCTCAAACACAGTTTAATGTCAGGATGCCCCAGTGTGATCCCTGCTTTACCCTAACCTTGCCTCACCTTGGACAATATCCTTTTAGACCTTTGCTGAGACTACTCTTGCCTCCCATGTGAGTTTATTGACTTAGCCCTTTGCTCATAGGACTTCTTCCTGGAATGTCCTCCTTGGCTCCTCTCTAGACCTTCCTTATTAGCAAAATCTCCCTCCCATCTCTTCCAGAAAGCAGCCCCCATGCTGGTCCTCAGGGTGGGCTCATCTCCCTGAATTCCTGTAGCACTGCCTGTCTTTGTTCAAGGCACAAGCTGGGGCCCTGCCTGCTCATGCCTCCCAGGGGATACTACCTAACTGTGCAGAGTCCTGGACTCAGACCATAGGGCACAGGATGTATAGGGACCATCTGCCAAAAAGGAAGCACTAGTCCCAAGTCTGGGGAAAGAGACAGGAGTGCTAAGATATCAGAGGACAGGACATGATAAGGGCCTAAGAGGAGAGGAGGTGAGAAAGACATGAAGAGCCTTGGCTAGAGGTTCAGTGGGATACACGACAGGCACCGTCTAGGAATTAGTTCTGCCGTCCTGGTCCAGCACTACTGTTCTTGCATTGTAGCTTCCCTCCTGGGGACTGAGCCCCTCCCACCTTACATCTTCATCTATCTTTTCATACAACTGCTCTGGCAAACTTCTAAGCAAGGACTGTTTAATAATAGTTTGTTTGCCTAGTATACAGAACAGAATCTTAAGCAGAGTAATCTTAACTACATAATGACAGCAACAATACTTTACCAACAGTGGTTACAAGGACAGCATCTATCCTTTGTTGACTTCCTCTTTTGTTAGCAGGTACTATCTTAGGCACCTAACATTCATATCTCATTATATCTAGGAGGAGAGTGACTTATCCCCTTCTGATAGATAAAGTAATAAAAATAAAATGTTGCTTTTCCAAGGTCACAAAACTGATCTGTCACTCAAATGACTAAAATGATGCTCACTTAAGGACCACTGATTGAGTTCAACCATCTGTGCCATCTGCTGAGCCCCTACACTACTAAACACACTAGTCTAGGTACTACCAGGGGATGTAAAGAGGGAATAACCACTCTCTGCTCTCTAGGAGTTTAGCATGTTAGCATTTTAATTCTGTCAGAATGTTTTTATTTTTAGGTAAGTTCACTAGGGTAATGGCAGGTTGCTTAGAGTAGAAGTTATCTTTAATTTGGAATACCTCATCATTTTAATATGAAAGTCTTCAAAAATAGCACCTGAATTGTTTGGGCTGGTTAAAGAGTTGAGCTTGATTTTATATGAAGCAGTTTTGAAGAAGCTGATGAGTACTCAGAGTTTCAGATGAACCTTATTTCAGCTCATGGCCATATTCCCATCTAATGTTACTGCTTTGTACACTCCACTGCCTTTTAATGGATTTAAGTGTTGATACACAAATGTTCAGATGTCTTCTTGCTTCTGGTTTGAAAGTACAGTTTTGTAGATTGGTTTGAAAGTATGACCAATTACTCACTGCTCAGTGTTCCAAGTTTCTAAGGGGACTGTTGAACTTTATGTATTATACATGCCATGAAGTATGAATGAGTGGGTACATGTGGGAAGCTAAGTTAAATAACTTGCTGAGCAACAATTTGATATAATAATTATTATTAAGAGCAGAGGAAATTGGCCTTAATTTTTCAAGAAACCTAACTTCTTGGTAATTCTGAATATATGACATTGATGGGAATATGGGTAAAAAGTTGCATTATATGATATTAAGTCAACTGTATGTGGCCAGAATCTTCCCAAATAGTTGTGTAAACATGGACATTTATTTTTCTCCTATGTAGAAACAATTTTCCAGAGGTAAACATTTTAGGACAGATATGATCAAGTGTGCCAGGGACCCAGGCAGACTCATTATCTAGATTTGTCCTATTTCTGACTCCCATTCCTTTTTTTTTTTTTTTTTAAGAAAGAGAAGGACAGTGAGGGAGAATCAATTTTATT
Source organism: Aplodontia rufa (assembly GCA_004027875.1). Lineage (NCBI taxonomy): Eukaryota > Metazoa > Chordata > Mammalia > Rodentia > Aplodontiidae > Aplodontia > Aplodontia rufa. The sequence goes on along the minus strand of PVKS010013046.1, from coordinate 39,186 downwards.
TAGTTTTTCATGTGCCTTTCACTGCTCCAACACTTTGTTGTGTACGTAGTGCTGGGGTTCAAACCCATGTACTTGTGCATGCCAGGCAAGCACTGTAACCCCTGAGCCGCCACTCCAGCCCTCTGACTCTATTCTTAAGGATACCTTAAGGATACCTTGTGATCCAGAGTGGCCGCCAGAGCTCCAGCTATTATACCTTCATTCTAGGCAATGGGAAGAAGGAAAGTTCAAGCCATGTACACTAAATGACTCCTAGTTGCTTTCCCATAAACTGCCACTATTTCTTTTTCTATCTTAATTGGTGAGGATTTAGTCACATAGCCAAGCCTGGAGAGTCTGGGCCACACTCTCTGTTACAGTCTAGTTTTAGCAAGGAGGAAGAATGGATATTGGAGTAAGCATCTACCTTCTCCAACATAGTAGTATGCTAGGTGAAACACTTGAATTAAATTCCCTGAATATGTGTGCTAAATACAAAATTGGTATCACAGAGGATCTAGCATTGTTTTCAGTGTGTGTTAAAAACCTCCTGGAATTATATAGTGGTAGTACTTATACAATATACTAAAAACCACTCATGGTACACCTTACAGGGTGATTTGAATGAATTACATTTCATTAAAAGAAAAGTCCTATAGTATCTAAAATTTAAATCTAAAGGAGAAAGACAAAGACACAAAAAAATCTTTAACTTCATTTCTGGAGCCTAAGGACTATATCTCAGAGAGAGAGAAAGAGAAAAAGAGAGGGGAATGGGAGGGGGAGGGAGGGAGAAAGCGAAAGCAAGAGAGCTAGGGTGTGCACAGGAAAGAAGATGCTTACATGCCCCAGTGATTCTGTTTTATATAAGGGAAAGGTCCGTAGTAGCTTTATTCACAATTACCAAACCCAGAATTACCAAGGTTCCCTTCAGTATGTGAATGGATAAAGAAATTACACTCTACCCAGACAATGGAAGATTATTTAGCACCAAGAAGAAATAAGCTCTGAAGCCATAAACGACACATAGGAAACTTAAATGGATGTTGCTGAGAGAAGCTAGTCTGGAGATTCCCATACTATGACTCCAGTTGTATATCTTTCTGGAAAAGGGAAAAAATTGTGCAGCTATTGAAAAGATCAGCAGTTGCCAGTGATTGTAAGGCGGGGTTCCGTGAAGAGCACAGAGTCTTTTACACAGTGAAACTTCTCCCAGTGATACTGTCATGGTGGATATATGCCATTGGAGGTTCATCCAAAACCACAGGCTGTACCCTGCCAAGAGTGAACCCTGACGTGAACTGTGAAATCTGGGTGACAATGGTGCGTCAGTTTAGGTTCAATGCTTGTAGCAAATGTACCATCCTACCAAGTGATGGTGTAACAGGAGGCTTAGCATGTTCAGGGACAGGTGGTACAGGGGAAATCTCTGTACCTTCCTTTCACATTTGCTACGAACCTACAACTGTCCTAAAAAAGTCTTTAGGAAAAAAAAATTTAAAAGTGCTTTAAAAAAAAACAACCAAAAAACGAAAAACAAAACAACTTCCATGAGATGCCAATCTGTTACTAGACACATATGGCTCACAGATTTTGTTTTATTTTTAATGGCGGAAAGAAAATCTTACAACCACCAACAATGAAAATGCTTTTTCCAATTTGGAGGAAGAAGTCATCATCTTTTATGAATTTTGTGATTTTTATAATAGATATTTTAAATTAAATATGATTACAGTTGTCCGAGGGATTCCTTGCAGAAGGACTGGACGTGCTGTCTCCCAGGATTGTCTCCTGGTTTTTCACACAGAAATGCTCTCCTGGCCTAATTAGTGACATGATGTCAATTAGGCCATACACATATTCCCACATACACACACACATGGCTGGAAATGGTCATCTGCCACACAAGGATTGTTTTAATCAGATATTTAAAGCACATACTTCCTTTGTCAACCTTAATGTGATGCAATTAGACAAATTTCCTTCATTTCTTTTTTCTTCCAGATGATCCCATATGGTCCTGGTAAGCCGTATGGCTTGCTTTTGACAGGCGTAGCATCTTTGTACAAAATTGGTTTGAAGTTGTTTGCAGTTTTCTGACCATTTAGGGTTTGATGTTTATTGTACTCTTATTGAGATAATTGAACAATGCATATAAATCAAAACAGTTTATTTTTCAAGGCAGTTCAAAGTTCGGGCAGTCCTACCTTAGAGTGGAAATGTTCCCTTTCATGTGACTATGTAGAGCTCTTCTGCATGTGATCAGTGTATATGATATGTGCAGTACTCATAAAACTTGAAGAAATTTACACATTCATGGCAATCTAAAGTTGACCAAGGCTCCTCTGTGGATGGTAAGTAAGGTGTTTTGGGATGCTTCTGACAAACTCAATCCTACACCATCACTATACTCATGCTGTGAGTATGTTAGGGCAAGCATAGGGCAACATTGTCCAAATGTATTAATCGCAAACTAAAAATCACACATAGGGACATATGGTTTCTACAGGATGGTTTTAATGAGAAGACAGTGAAAACTCTTTTTCCAGCATTTTAAAATTTGATGAATATACATTATCTCTAAAGAAACAACTATTATTATACATTTCAAGAAATAATTTCAAAACTTTTTGTTTTGGAATTTATAATTTCACCTAAGTACAGATTGGGTGGGTATATATTGCTCAGGTGGACAAAAAGTGGTTAATCTTTGTGAGCAAATTTAATTTCTGTTTTATTAATCCTCCCCGCTCCCACCCCTCTTGACTTGATGAAATAAGTTAGTTTAGTTATTCCAGATAATTTTAGTCCTAATTTGTGACTTAGGCCCAGGATTGTTTCCCCCAGTTCCCTGGGAGGCTTCTGCATTGCAGGCAGGGGAGAAAGGTGCTTGGCTCTCACTCAAAGTGTCAACTTATCCCAGTGGTTCTCAATGTGGGTGAGGTTCATGGTCACTTACGAGCAGCTTAGGGTGGATGGAAAGGCAAGTCAGACCTTCTGCCATGCTGGCAAGGTTCCAGATCCTTGCTCCTACTTCCCTCCAAGGAGCAGTTTCATCCAGCCATTTCCTGGTAGGAATCAGTCCTTGTCCACCTGTGGAAGCCTTATGAAAAATTATTAATCCTGATAGCCCACCACTGTATCTTTCTCTGATATTCTAAGTCCATTGGCAATTCAGAGGATACTTTACATGCCTTCTAGAGCAAAAGGAGATATGTGAGCATGGAGTGTGTGTGCGTGTGTGTGCGTGCACACGTACGCATGTGTGCCCATGTGGAGAATTTTGCCCTTTCCTGCCTAGACATGTGTGTCATGCTTCTGCTCTGGCTACCAGTGGCATAGAGGACTTTTCTGTGAAACCAGATGTCCCCGCTTCTGCTAAGACAAAGTCAACAATGCCTTTTCTGCGATTCCTAAACATAAAACTTAAGGTATACTCTACTCTCAGGGACAGGAAAATATGGTTTCCATATGTGCCCAGCTATCTTGAATTCTTTCCATCCATTGCCTTCCTGGCTTCCATAGAACTTTCTTATCAAGTGGAAGTAGCTAGGAAAAGGTTGCATGGGGAAAAAATCGTATGTGAGATCACATTTACTATCAAACATTTCATTGTTTTCCTGAACCTGAGCAGTTAACCTGATAATGTAGCATCTTTGTATTCTTGCCTGAATTAATAATTTCTTACTTGGGATTAATGGAGACCCCCATATCTTGTGAATAAAACGACAAAAAAAATCAGTTAACATCTGAAATAATCGTTCTTCCACACTAACTTATATGCAACATTTAGCAAATTATGTTTAAAAAAAAGAAAGAAAAGAATAAAGCAGCCAGATTGGGTGACTGGGCATGATTTCATTATTCCAACTGTAGTTTGAAGATTCTGGCTCTATTTTTATTTATTATTTTGTGTTTTCACTTCAGAATTAAATTTTACCTAGCTATAAGAATACAAGCTAATTAATACTGTGATCATGGGGGAAAAGATTCAATTGCAATTTAAAATGTGAGACATTGTTTTCCAGATAGGATCTGATTGTAGAATAAACCTTCCCTGTTGCTTTGTTTCCCAGAGCTGTCTAAAAGAGGGAGAGATTATTTTATCATCCAATAAATAATTCCTAAACGTAACAAATGCTGACAGAAGTGACAAGCATTTGATTTTCTTTGAATGCATTCCAAAGTTCATCCACTTGCATGCATTTTTTTGCTTTCCAAATAACTGCTCAAAAGACTTTAAAGTCTGATAGCAACTTTGGTCCAAAGTAGTTTTTCACACTACATATTTTGCCTGTGGCCTCTACCTCATTGTACAAAAGCAGGCATAGGAACTGATCTTTTAATATTTGGAAGAGGAAACTAAACAAGTTTCAGAATGGTGGGTACAGTGAACTTTTGTTTAGATTTATTTAGAATTGTGTAAGTATTTCCTACACAGACCTTTAACAAGGATTTTTTTTTAAACCACCAGATTCAAAATATTCCACAGGCAGTCAAACAACTTGGTGTTTAAAAGGATACAGTTTCTAAGAGAAAAAAGGGAGACTTCTGCTTCCTCTTTTCTTCTGTTCCTTCTATCAGGGAATTTCACAGTAGGCAGATGACTCATCTTGTCCTAATGCTGGGTGAAATATTCTTTAGTAAATATTAGCCAGAGACAGATTTGGTATTTTTAATATCAAGCTGTTTTAGTGTAGGAACAACAGTGAATTGTCCAGTATTTTCGCAGCCCACCTGGAGAAGAAAGAAAATAGGCACAAATGTCCCTTTACAATGACCTCAGCTGGAGAGGTCATCTATATATCTAAAGATCACATGTTAAATACCCAGACTCTCTAGAGCATGGTCCAGATTCACAAAAATAATGAGAATTGGAGTCATAAAAGTAGTTACAATTAACTCATAAAAAGTCCTTTGGTCTCTTGTTTGAGGTCTATTATTTCAACTTTTCATTTGACACTAAGTGGATTGGTTAATTGGAATGGCTCCCAGATTTTAAGGTAGCCCCCAGAAAATCTGCTAGTATTTGTTTGTAGCCAGGTTTTGTAATTCCTTCCCTTTGAGTTTAGGCGGGAACTGTGACTTGCTTCTAAGCATTGGAACATGGCAACAGCGACAGACTCTTGTTCCTGTGATGATGATACATGAGGCACCATTTGCTGGAAGAGCTGCTGGAGATTTTTACTCTTCTTCCTGCTTTGAAAAGGCAAACTACCATAACTCCTGCAGATAAACTAACACATTCTTCCAGCAACCTGTAGGCTCAGAGGTGTCCTGTTCCCCCAAATGAACCACCAGATAAGAACACAGCCTTGGCCAACACTGATTTCAGCTGTGCAGAGCAATCAGTCATGTCCTGTCCAGAACTCTGAACCACAGAAACTGTGAGCTTAGAAATATGTGTTGCTTTTAGCCACTACATTTGTGGTAGTTTACTGTTTATGCAGCATAGAAACTGACATGATTAGTTTCTTAAATTACAGAGATGTTGCACTTGAGTCAGATACTCATAGTATTAAGAGACACTTAACCAAAGGACTCAAAATAGTTACAAAAATAAAAGAGAATCCCAAGGACTTGGGAGACTGAGGCAGGAGGATCACAAGTTTGAGGCTACCTTGGGAAACTTATTGAGACCATTAGCAACTTAGTGAGACACTGTCTCAAAATAAAAAAAGGGCTGGAGATGCAACTCAGTGGTAGAGCAACCCTGGGTCAATCCCCAGTAGCAATAGAAAAGCTCACAGAAAGGACATGGCTGTTGGAATGAATTTAATATAGAAATTAGTTACCTTCTACCCCAGTATGATGTTTGAAAGCAGAAGTGAACAATAAATGCGTTCATAGTTATGCTTCCAAGTCCATAAGCATTCTGTGCAGGATACTATTGCAAGGAAAGTTTCACAATCTCTGATGTGACATTGGATATGTTCGGTCATGAATCTTGGAGTGGCTTTAGAATGTAATGCTTATCCAAGGATTAAATCAAAGAGATCATAAAATAAGTAAATATTTATGGTGAAGGAGTTGCATATGCCTTTCTCTCACTGTGATGTGTAGGAATGCTTATAGAACTTGAAGTGAGGATTTTAAGTTCTAAATAAATGCTTTGAGCTGTGAAGTTCTACTTACGTACAGTCTGTGGACAGCTCAGCCTGTTTCCAAATAGAAGAAGCAGGTTCCCTGGGATTAGAAACAAGAAGGAATGACTGATCAGAATGGTAGCAGCAGATTTCCTTTGTTATGTAGGGAGGGTATGAGAGGGAGAGAGGTTCCTTGATCTATGAGCAGCTAGTAAGGAAAACACCTATTATCTAGTGCTTATTTATTCTTCTGTTTATTGGTACTGGGGATTGAACAAAGGATTGTTTCACCACTGAGTCACATCCCTAGCCCTTTTTACTTTTATTCAGATTTAGGGTCTTGCTAAATTGTTGAGGATGACCTTGAACTTGTGAACCTCCTTCCTCAGCCTCCTGAGTCACTGGGATTACAGGTGTGCACCAGCACAACCAGCTACTGCTTATTTTTAAGAAGTATGAAGCGTGAACGTCTCACACACACACACACATGCACACACGCACACACACACCTTCCCATAAGCCCTAATGAGGTTAGTTTTTCATTGTATTCTCTGCAACTTGTGACTTTTAGAATAGGAAGATGTCATGTCTGTACATATTGAAAATGCCCTGTTTTAGGAATTTGAAGTCATGTTTTCTATAGTTCCAGCTCAAATACATCCTAACCATTTTACCTGTCTGAAACTTAATTTTGTCAGTTGTAAAAGACAATATAATTCCCTACCATATAGAATTTGTTTTACAACCTATTTGAAAGAACTATCTGTAAGAAAATTTTGTTGCCATATATTTTGAGCGTATGGTGTAGACAAAAGCAAACAAAAAGCTGTCTCACATGTTTGTGAAGAGGAAGTGTTTAAGAGGAGTCTCTACATAATCTGGAGTTGGCATTGCATGTCACAGTTGATAGAGGGTTGGATCATCATACTGTGCCAGAAGTTCTGCTTATCATTGCATAACACATGGCTGTGGGAGCACATGTGCATGTATCATTGATTATTGAAGGACGAGTTGTCCAGTGTCCCATCACTGCTGATGAACCCAGACCTAAGGCTTGCAATTGTAAATCCCATATCTAATTCTGAAATATTTCAGTGGAAATCTATCACTTGCCTGTAAACAGAAGTCATCCTCTTGTAAGAATAGATGTGTTTCTGGGTCACCATGGTGTCTTTTCATCAGCAACCATCACCTGAAGGTCCTAATAGCGGAAGCATTTGGAAAGAGATGCCAGCTCAGCCAGGGTGGAACTATCTTGGAACTATCTTTCCTCTGTTGATGCAGAGCTGTAGGTAATCAGAGAAGCCTTGTCATCGTCTACCTGGATATTCCTCTCAGTGGAGTCCTTTCCACAGAGAAGACAGCGAAAACATGATTTTTATCTCTTCCTGGGGCCCTGAAGCTAAACAACTCCCACTTAAGGTAAAACTGCATCACAATAACAAAAGTTTAACCATAACCTGTCCATATGTTCATACTGGGAATGATTCAGTCTTTAAGAGGTTTATTTAAAATCCAAAGGAATTAGATGTGTAATTATAATAATATATGAAATGATGAGTTTGCACAGTAATATAAATAATATGGTCTGTATGGTGGAATGAAAAGAAAGAGAAAGAAATTTTAATATGTGTACATATTTATATGAACATAGAGAAACATGGAAAAAACGAGATTATTTGCCTTCTCAGGTACAGGTAAATAAATGAAACTTAATACTTATATAAATATATGTATATATAGAGAGATACATATATGTGTACATATATAGTGTACATATTGTATATGTGTATATATATATACATGGATTTCTTTATAACAAAAATCAAATAATATTATAATTTAAAAATGTACAATAAACATGCAGTAACACGCAATGATGGAAAGAAAGCAGAAAAGAAGAGGGAAGGAAGAAAGGAAAATGAAATTTATTCTCACATCTCACATGATTCTTGTTTGCTAGCTCATAGACATAATTTTTCTTCTTTGTCATTAAGTAGCTAATAATATATCATGTATAGTTACACAGAGTATTTGTTCCTCACTTCAGTAAATTGTCTTACATGCTGTTTATACATTTTTGTGATAGCTATTGCTTAAGTTACTGAAATTTAAGACCATGAGGTGTTTTCTTTTTTTTTTAAGACAGAGGGGACAGTGAGAGCGAGAGAGAGGGGCAATTTTTATTTAGTTTTTCATGTGACTTTCATTCCTCACACACTTCATTGTGTACGTCGTGCTGGGGTTTGAACTTGTGTCCTTGTGCATGCCAGGCAAGTGCCATAACCATCAAGCCACCGCACCAGCTCCGAGACCATGAGGTTTTAATGGTGACTGCAGAATATGCTAAATACATGACAAACCCCCTTATTGAGTAATTCTTATAGTTATGTGCAGGGGAAAAGAATGAATAAAATATCATGGGAAAAAATCCTAGGAGAGCTCAGGGATGGTAAATCATTGGCACACTTTCCACCAGCAGCCCCACCCTCGGCCAGCACTCACACTCCTGTAAAAGTCTCATTGATGGTGTTACTGTTCCCTGTAGCTCCAGTGCATCCTCCAAATTCCCTCTTACTACAAGCACCAGCACTGTTGAGGGCTGGTTCGCGCTGGAAGTCGGTCTGTAATCAAATTCAGAAGGAATTCAAATTCCATCTGGCTTGCCACTGGTGCTTTCTCACTGGCAAATGAAAAGAGGAATTAACCGTGCAGGTGACCTTCCATGAGCAATGTCTGGGAACACAGTAACTGTCTTCAGTAGCCGTACTGTAAATGACAGACTTGAGTTGTAGTAGATAAGAAAGAGGACAAATGGGTGAAAACTCAATGAAATATGACATTTAGAAAAATTTTAAGACTTATATCTAAAGAAAAATAGTGTGATCATCAGACCCGCTGCATGAGATAATATTGCCAAAGTGATATTGATAGTGCCAAAGCTACTTAAGCGTTGTTTTAGGGAAATGTTTTGTCCCTGTGAATAAAATACCTGACAAGAACAACCCAGAGGAGGAAATGTTTATTTTGCCTCGTGATTTCAGAGGTCTCAGTGCATAGATGCCCAGCTCCATAGCTCTGGGCCTGAGGTGAGGCAGAACATGATGGCAGAGGAAAGCAGCCCAGGACCTGGTGACAGGAAGCAGAGATTGAGCACCACTCACCAGGAACAAAATATACACCCCAAGGGACATCCCAGTGACCTGTCTCCTCTAGGCACACCCTACCTGCCTATAGTTACCACCCAATTAATTCAAATCAGTGGGTCAGTCCACTGATTAGGTTAAGAGTCTTCTAACCCAATTATTTTACCTCTGAAAATTCTTTTCTCCACGAGCACCTTATATCTAAACCTTAATAAGCAGATTCTGGCAGGAACACACTTCAGGGAGGTCATGTGGAGGAGATTCATAGGTTAGTCCTCTTTGGTGCTTTCACTGCATCTTGCACCTGCCTGTTAGGGTTTTTATGATTTCATTTTTTCATTTTTTGTGATTGTTTATTTTCTCATGTTTTAGATTACTTCATTCAACACTGTTACGGGCCAGACAATACTAAATGCTGCTGGCAGTGTTTCATTTAATACTCAGAACAATTGTATGAAGCAGGCATAATTGCCATTCAACAAGTGAGGAAACCGAGGCTTGGGAGGGTTAAGTAACTTGCATGGGTCACAGTGTCAGCAACCATGTGCTCCTCACCCCTGCGTGGCACAGCTTCCCAAGACAGTTAATGGCTGAGTGATGCTTGGATGAGAATGGTAATAGGCTTGAGCAAATGGGAAAAGCTGTTTCTTAAGTAAATCATTTCTATTTCCCACCAGCTAATTGGAGACAGGCGTTAAGAGGAAGGAATTAGTTCCACTCCGCAGTTGCCTGGATGAGCTGTGTACTTCTTCCAATGGATGTTGAGGGTGAGGGGCTCAAGAACATTGTTCTAATGGAGTTCATAGAGAAAATGGCTCTTGAAATGGCTGTGAATAGCCACATTGAGAATTTGTTTCATTCACTTACAAAGCAGAATCATTCGGTAAATTTCAACTTGGTAATTCTCAAAACAAGAAATTTTCCAACTGATTTGAGCTTGTTCTATAGTAGACAATACGGTGTCTACCTATGATTTTTCTTGAGATGACTGGCAAATGAACACACATTTTTATAATAGATCAGGTCTGGAAAACCTAAAAAAATCTTTTTGTATTAATTCTAGAGGGAAGGATATAATTCCCCCACTTCCCAATTTTGAACAAATAAATAAGGCAAAAAAAAAGTGATGGATATGTCATAGGCTAAAACATATATTTGCTTCTCAGTCTGTATATAAACAGCTCACTGAAATTGTATACAGTAAAAGTCTGATGTAAATGAATTTTTGTTAGGAATTAACTCTTTCAGCTCCCAAAATCATTCACAGCTTCTATTCTCTTACAGAAGTTTTTGACAATCTGTGAATATTTTAAGCTCTTCAAGTCTCTTTCTTTTATGCAGACCAGTTTTGTGGACTTTTAAACTCTCTGAGAACTGCCCTTTGAACTATCCTTTGAAAGGTTTTATGCTCATTGTTGTCTATTATTCGATAAATCATTCTCAAGAAGTCACATAAGCATATTAATCTGTGTGCTGCATTTAAACAGGCCTGTTAGACTGGCTTCATTTTGGCAGTTTGCCCAATTAAATTTTGTCATAATGAATCTGTGTAGAACAGGAATGAGCCTGGTAAAGTTTCAAATGAAATGTATGTTTTTGTGTAAGTAACCTCTAAGGAAACCCAGTGCTGCAAATTGCATAACATGGTACAAGTCACAGAAGCTCAGAAATTCAGGGGAATGAAGTATAGCATAGTCTTCCAACTATGTCATATATTAATCAAAACGGTTTAGTGTCAGCTTTTGCTTTTAAATCCCAGTGGCTAAGAAGACAGCTTATTTTCATAAGGATATCATGATGTGTGTGTGTATTTTAAGTGGAATGTTATATGAATGAGTTACGCTTGTCCAACCAACTGCTTTTAATCCTTGACTATTTAAATGGAAAAGCCATCTAAGCTGACTTTATTCCTTGGAAGTCACTTTTCAGTGGGAGAGATTAGGAACTGTCATTGTGACCAGCACACTCTTGTACTTTAAACAGAGGACTTTTATTATGCTTGTCTGAATTATGTCTTTGATTTTGCTAATTAGAGTGGCTATTTTAACCAGATTTCAAGCCAGGCTTTTATTGATTGTTCCCAAACAGGGAGAGAATTCAGTTATTTACAAGATAAGCATTAATTTTTGGCACTGAGTCTAGAGACAGCTTTCTCCAGATTTAAAAACATCAAATAAATCACAGAGGTTCTGTGGAAAATTACAATTGTTATTTGAAGTTTGACTATAAAGTTTTTATTGCATATTAATTTGTTAAGTGTTAAGTTTAGTTTATTCAGTTTTCCCTGCCTGCTCTGTAACCAGTCTCTTTGACTTAACAAGCTGCTGGTTTTTCTCATTTGTTCATAAATTCCATAGCAAGACTGGGAAGACCACTTCTGACATTACCACCACAAGGTGGCGCTATGTCTTTGCCATTCCTGAGTATCCTTATCTCTTGAAATCCAAGAGCGATAGGTTCCAGGACCCCAGTGAATATCAAAATCTGTGGATGCTCAAATCCCTTCTGTGAAATGGCTAATATTTGCATATAATCTACATACATACCCCTATATCGTTTCAATCATTTCTAGATTACTTATAATACTTTATAGAATGTAAATGCTATGTAAATAGGTGTTGTACTGGTTAGGGAGCAATGACAAGGGGAAAAAAATTCACGTGTTCAGTACAGATAAAATTTACAGAGTGTGAGTGTGTGTGTGTGTGTGTGTGTGTGTGTATTTCATCTGCAATTGGTTGAATCCAATTGGAGGGCTGATTGTAGTGGGATTTTGGTCTAACACACCCCTGGGGCTAATGGATCTTCCAATTTTCTTATTAACCTACCTGCAGGTGTCAAAATAATCTAGATTTCCACTTGGACTCTTGGATAGTGTTACAAATAAACAGATGAAAATTATCCTCTTACAACTGTTTTTATAGTGATAAAGGGAAAGGACTCCAAAAGAAATATTTAGGTCATATATTTCTTCTGGAAGGTGCCATTTGAGGACGGGGTTCAGTCAGGGATACATGTAAATAGGCCTAGATATTCAGCTTGGGTGATTGCCTCCAGGAAATGGTTGAGCTGATGATAGGGGAGAGAGAAAGAAGAAACTGGCTTGTGTAATTGATCCTCCCTCCTGTGTACCCTCAGAAAAATTGGTCATCAGAGCTTTCATCCATGTGACTCAGCCTCGGCATTCTTGCTTTCACCAGGCCACCCCCACCTCTTGAGGCTGAGAGGAGCTCTCGATAACATCTCAGGCAAGAGAAAACTGCACTAGGCCACTTTACTCCCAGTCCCTGGGCATACAGGCCTCAGGGTAAAGTCTGACACGTCTGAAATCAGCCTGGAGAGAGTGACCTGCTATCTGGAACAGGACACGGCTCTTAGCTGAGCCTCAGAACTCTGAGCCCTTGAAAAGGCTCTGGCCTTAGCAAGAGGGCTTCTTCCCTGAATCTCATTACCACCATAAAGTTCATATTTGCTAGCACGGACACCCAGCTTCCCTGTATTTCCAGGCCTGCCTATTAAGATGTCACTTAAGGCTGCAAATAATTGTGGTAACTGGCATCAATTCTTAAAAGGCATTGTAAAACTTATTATTCCAGAGACTTGTCTCACTTTATTCCTTGAAATATATTATTATGCTCATATTTTCTATTTTTTAAATATAATACAGCATTTGAAGGGAGGCTTTGAAAGAAAAGTAATAAAAGGTGTTCTCTGGATCTTGCAATGGAAGCTATTGTTAGTTTAGACATAATTGCATAACTGGCACCCTGATGAATGTAATTAAGATCTGCTTATGATGAAAAAAAAAACTAGATATCATAGTCGTGGTGTTTGAAGTTTGTGGCATGGTCTCTCCTGTGAGTTGTGCTTTTAATGACCATTTTATTTTCTCATCTTGCTGTCTTCATACTTAAAATTAATGAAGTCTGTTTAATTTTTTCTAATACAAACATTTAGGGTTTTGATTGCTGATCTTTCTAATCATATAATGACTTATTCTACTCTATTTCATCCTTCTGTCGTTTCTCCCTTCTATCCATTAATAAATCAATAATGCTGTTCCGGTTAGACCTGTTTCCCTGGACTTTGTTGGGTATTGAAAACACTACTTGGACCACATCAAGCAGGCAGAATTCTAAATGGAGTTGCTCTCTGAAGTGGACAAGAACTGTTTATATTTCCATTTCTTCAGATCCACTAAAGAAATAGTATCATGTTGACCATCTGAATTATCATTATAAACAGATCAGATGTAATACAACTTTAATACATCATGGGGGTGCCCAGAAATTCATCCTGCTCTATGTGTCTAAAATGGAGCAGAGTGTTAAATTGAACCTAATTTTAGAATAGGCTTTGTTGAAAAGAAAGAACGTTTTGGAAACTGTGATGTTCTCCTGCCTTGTTCCATGGGAAATGGTAGTGACATGGCGAAGACAATTCTAAATTCCTTTTACTATGTAATTTATGGGTCACTTAGAAAATGTTTAGTACTATATTTTTACTGACTAAGGAAACATTTATAGTAATTTTCTGAAGAAGAGTTGATAGAGAAGAAAATATGAAAACAGATTAAAAGAATTTGGGGCTTTAAAGGAGAAAAATCATGTTCAACTTGGAATATTTGTGTCTCTCTATTCCTAATAAGTTTTATTTATTCAATATTCATATTATTGAGTTGCTTTTATCTCAAGTACTTTACTAAGCATGAACTTCAAAAGTTGGTTGTTGATTATTTCCACTTTCCATAATTTACATCTTGATTTTAGGCATAATGTACACAGGCATTGTCTCACTAGAAAAATAAAGGATATAAAGAATATTTAGATAGAAGGTGCTGATGAAGTTAAAGTAAGATGTGTGATGTGTGGCTCCTGAGTCATACCAGACCTAGGTTGCCCTTTCCAGGTTTTCTGGTTGAGCCAAAGAAATCAATAAAGCAACTTTTGCTCAGATTTTCTATTCCTCTCAAATTCATTCCCATAAGATTCAAACAACTTTCAAGATTGTATTCAACCCTCAAAGGCCACAGTGGATTTGTCAAGTATATGTTAAGATGCAAAATGTTTTAATGAGTTTAAAATGGTTTTTGAAAAGATGACCCACCTGCTATGAGGTTAATATATACTGCATGGTGACTGGGAATGGGGAAGACTCACATAGAAGCAATGTCATAGCAGGAAAAGGCAGGAGGAAGGTGGACAGGATGACAGAATATGCAGATGCAGAGGAGAGACCTTGAAGAGTTCCCGTTTGGTGAGACACTACTGGAGGGGGGTGATGGTTCCTCTGCTAGTAACAGAGCTGCTAAGGAAACCCATTTGTCATGGCTGGAGGTTCTCACCTTCTTTTCTTATTTTAATCTATTGGAGTTCAGATACTGCTATAATGTCCAAATGCAGAAGTGAGGAACTAGAAGCACGAAAGGATGACAAAGTAGAGAGATGTTGGAAAATGGTAGAATTACAATCAGCCACACACATCAGAAAGGAAGAAGCAGGCCTCTGGACAGACCCTGTTATTGTTAGGTATGTTAGGAATGAAGTGTATCCCAAAAGCTCATGAGTAACACAATGCAAGAATTTTTGATATCCACAATATAGGTATTGGCACCACCTTCCTTAACAATACTCCCATAGTGCAAGAATTAAAGCCAAGAATAAATGAGTGGGATATCATTAAACTAAAAAGTTTCCACACAGTGAAAGAATTAGTCAAGAGTGTCAAGAGAGAACCTACAGAATGTGAGAAAATCTTTCCCTGCTACACCTACAACACAGGGCTAATATCCAGAATATACAAAGAACTCAATAAATTGAAAACCAAAATCATAAATAATCCAATAAATAAATGAGCTAGGGAACTAAACAGAAACTTCTCAATGGAGGAAGACCAGAAACCCCATAAATATGTGAGAAAATGTTCTACATCACTAGCAATCAGAGAAACACAAATCAAAACTTCACTGAGATTCCACCTCACTCCTGTCAGAATGGCAAAAATGAAGAATACGAACAATAACATGCTGGAGGGGCCATGGGAAGAAAGAACTGCTGGTAGGACTGAAAGCTTGTACAGCCACCCTGGATGGAGACTCCTCCAAAAATTCCGGATGGAACCACCCTATGACCCAGGTATCCTACTCCTGAGTATTTTCCCAAAATAGCTATAATCAGCATAGTACAGAGACACAGCTACATCAGTGTTTATAGTAGCTAAATTTAATATAGCTAAACTATGGAACCAACCCAGATGCCCCTCACTAGATGAGTGGATTCAAACACTGTGGTAAATATATACAATGGAATTCTATTCTGCTGTTAGAATAGAATCATGGCATTTGCAGCCAAATGGAGATGGAAAAAATTATGCTGAGTGAAATATCTCAAACTCATATGTGGAAGCTAGAATACAATTGGAAACAGACTGAAAGTAGGCTAAGCTAATAATAACCTCAACAGGGGTGAATTTTTATATGAGCAGGGGGAACCATGGTTATGATTCTGGGGGTGAAGGGAAGAGGGCAGGGAGGGGAAGGAGGGACTGGGGGGATATCAAGGCAGCTAGAGGGAGGGAGTAGGGGGATTATCAGTCCAGTTGGGAACCCTCAATGTCCATGAGAAGCCCAACTGACATGGGAGTAAAGTAGGGGAAACATGGGAACAGGGTGAAATCAAAAGAGGAAGACCATGAACTGGCATCAGCCTTGGCTTGCTTTGTCAATACCCATGTGTTCATGAATGTGTAACAATGATTCCCTCCAATATGTAAGACTATGTTGAACAAATAAGAAAATAAAATATAAAAAAGAAGTTTATAAAAAAGAATTTTCATAGGTGAAATGAATAGATTATGAGAGGTTTACCCTAATGTGGATTAATCCACTGACATGGACTAACTGGATGGTAACTGTAGGTAGGTAGGTAGGTAGGGTGTGGCTGGAGGAGGTGGGTCACTGGGGCTATGTCTTTTGAGTTTATACTCTGTTCCTGGTGAGCAGAGCTCCCTCTCTTCCTCCTTCTTGGTATTTTATGAGCAAATTTTCTCTGTCACACTCTCCCACCATGATGGGCCCAGAGCTATGGTGTGGATTGACCCTGGACTGAACCTCTGAAACCATGAGCCAAAATAAACTTTTCCTCCTCTACATTGTTCATTTTTTTTCTTTTTAAAGAAAGAGGGAGAGAGAGAGAGAGAGAGAGAGAGAGAGAGAGAGAATATCAGTTTTATTTAGTTTTTCATGTGGTTTTTGTTGCTCTGATGCTTTGTTGTGTATGACACTTCATTGTGCATGTGGTGCTGGGGTTTGAGCCTGTGTCCTCATGCATGCCAGGCAAGTACTGCCACCTCTGAGCCACTACTCCAGCCCCCTCTATGGTCTCGTCAGAACTTTTGGCCACAGTGATGCAAAAGCTGACTAAAACAGCTCCCTCACTTAGGAATTTACATAGCAACAGTTTGCAACCACAGACTGGGCTCCTGTTTGGATTTTGGAATGCATCTCTCCCTCCCTCCCTCCCTCTTTCTTATTCATTTATCATTTCAGTCCCAGTATGCAGTGTGTTTGTGTGCATTTACATTTTGCCATTTTTTTCTGTGAGAAGAGGCAAAGTGCTTTATAATCCCTCATTGAGGCCCCTTTGCTTTATACACTACATTTAATGGTATCCATATCTTTTTATTGCTGTGGGTAATAAGAGCAACAATAATTATAACAGAAAAGAGCAATTGTATTTTGCTGGCAAAGTGTGATTGCTAAAGGTAACAAAGAGAACAGTTGGAGAAATATTGAAATTTTATAGATGGAGTCTAACTTACAATGGTTTGACCAAAGATTTTTTCTGATTTACTTTGGTACAAGATGATACACATTCATTAGAAACCATACTTCGAATCTGAACGTTGGTCATCTTCTGGACTAGGGATATGTGGTAAAATACTCATGAGGCTGAGTGGCAGCGGTGACAGTCAGCTTCAGGTTGGCCAGGTGATCTGCTGTGTGGTGCACCATGCTGCTAACTGTGATGCCAGGTGGGGTAGGTTCTGAATGCGTTTCTGACTTACAGTATTTGAACCTTATAATAGGCTTATTGGGGTGTGACCCCAGGGAAAGTGGAGAAGCATATGTAATAGGAAAAAATAAGTTACTGAGAAGTGAGGTCTGTGGAAGAAAAAAAGTGACCCTGTTTTTGAATTCAGGTACTAAAATGATGATCTTAAATTACTCCTTAGACCAAGGAAAGAAAGCAAAATAGATCCTGAAAGACCGAATGGGAGAAATCCGAACATACTTAAAGGCAGATAGAAAGACACCACTAGAGAAGAGATTCAACATGTTGGCAGGAGAGTAAGTCATGGTTATCGTGAAAGATGAAGAGAACACAAAGTTAAAAAGCAAGGGCATCTTCCCAGGGTACTGCTATCTCCCTCTGACCCCTGCATCTCACGTTCCCCTGCGCTGGTCCCCCTAGTTGGACTAGTAATAATGTTGATATGTCCTGCTTTCCTACTTCACCCTGATGAAGGTGAAGGGATCCTAGGAACAGGGATCCATCTTTCCTGCTGTAGAGGTGAAAATCCCTGCAGAATGCTTTTTCATCAGCCCTGGGAGAGTGCACACTTCATTCATCCCTCTTCCACCCTGTTCTGTGCTGCCCACTCAAGCTCTCCAAGTTGATTCACTTCTGAGGACATTAGCTGTGATTTACCTGACCTGGGGACTCACTCATGAAGGCACTTGGTACCGAGGACTGGGAACACTTAAGCTTTATTTTCTCAGGAGTTATTGGTTTCACATACACACACACAAAACATAATAAATAAATGGCTTTGCTACCTCTTTGTAATGTCCAAATTAAGAATGCATGGAAGGAGGCTGGAGAGGTGGTTCAGCATTAAAGCCCTTACCTGGCATGCATAAGCACCTTACTTTGATCCCCTGCACCACATATACAACTCAGTGGAGGAAGAACAAAAAACACATGAAAAATATACATATAAACACACACTCACACATACTCTCTCTCTTTACAAAACAAAGAATGCATGGAAAATTAGGATTAGTAATCAGTCATTGTCTAATGTGGTATCTATAAGTGGATAGAGATAAATAGCATGGTGCCTGACATGGAGTAAGCACTCCAATACTGTAGGCTGTTTCTATTTATTGATGGAGGGAGGAGGAAGGATCATGGCCATGCTTGTCCATCAAACTTTGAAATATGTAGTATGCATACTTGAGTTCACAGTTCTTCACCATCAGAGAGGTTCAACCATCCAATAGCTGTGTCTAGCCCTTTTATTATGAGAACAGACAGTAACCAAGTGCCATACTGGTTAGTCTTCTAGCGTTGTTCCTGTCAGCCTTGACTTTGGCAGTGAGGACCGAGACTGCCTCCAGAAGGCCTTCCATGTGCCAGGCTATACATACCAGGCAATTTTGCTCTTCTGATTTATGCTCCTGAAAACTTGAAGATCTAGTCATCATTGTCCCATTTTACAGATGAGGTGCTAGAGTCAAAGGGCTAAGTTACATGCTTGTAAGTGGAAGAACTACAAATAAATACAGGTTGCATGACTTTAAATCTCATGCTGTTTCCAAGGACATGGTTAGAAGTTTAGAAAAATGATTCTTAAGAAGTAAGGATGTATTTAATGGAGACAGTTATTTTAGCAGTATTTTCTTTGGCTGTATAATCTCAAAAGAGCTGGTACTTGTTGAACTTTGTTTGATAGTTAAATCCATCACTGTAAGGTGAAAGAATGTATGAGCAAATGCCATGAGCCACAATCCTTATTGGTAATGAACATGAAACATTAGTGTCACATTTGAAAACTTGTTTATCTTATTGCCTCGTTATTTCTCTTTTCTTTGCTAACGTTGAAGTCAGACATTCATTTGGTAAAATGCTTAACAGATTTTTAATCAGATGTCTGTGATTTTCTCCATACATTTTTTCTTGTAAATTATTTTAGCTGATTCAAGCCCCATGAAAAGTTAAAGCAATGTTTTTGAATCTTTGAAGAAAAATAACTCATATATCACTTCCCATTTTTTATTTAGCACCAGTTAAACAGAACCAGTTAAATATGCACTTTGTATATTTTAGGATATTGACTGTAACATTCTCTGGGTAGAAGTAATAGAATTCAACTCCCAGGGACTTTACCATTTATCTACTGCACACAGCTTTAGTTATACTATGTATGAAGTTAGAGAGTTCTGCAGATTCATATTCTGCTTTCTTATGCCCCCTTCCCAAACCACTTGATCTGAGATAAATTGAGGTAGCTGGGAATTAAATGAGCTATTAATGTGAATAACTTATGAAATAATATTAGTTTGATTGCTTTTAAAAGTGTGTTGTTTTAATCTTTACACCATCAAAGAAGAGGTTCGTATAGTTGAAACTCTGGAAGCTGATCTTAAGGAGACAGATATATTCAGGATCTGTTGTAAAAACATGGCCATTGTATTGAACCAAAATGAGCAGATAGGGCTCCTTGAATTCCTTTAGGAATTCCTCTCTTAGGTTAGGCAGAAATGCTGAGAACCTGATATTGTCCGTCCCTTGGCTGGCCTTTCCGGCTTTAGTCCACATCCATGGGCAAGAATGGCCTATTTGGCAGCGATAGCCAACCTTAATGTTGGTTCAGATTGCTCCAGGTCCTGACTTCTAAATCCTTATCACAGTCTCCAAGTGCTATGGATCCCATTCTGTGCACCTTCCCATTCCTTTCTCATACCTTTCTCTCCTTGCTCACTGACTCTAGTCTCTTATTTCCTCTTCCCACACCTCTTCTCTCTTCAGCGCCATTGTGTAAGCTGTTCCTGCTGCCTGAGATGTTTTCTACTCCCACCTGCAACTGTACCAGCCTCTTCACGCCTGTGGATCCACTCCTCAAAGAAGCCTCCCGGGACCACAGGACCTAGAGTAGCGCCCCACACCTCCACCACTTCATGCACCGCACTTCTTGATCTTTGCCTCTTGCTTGTTTGCTTCAAGCTGCTTCCAATGCTTTTGACACATGCATTTATGTGATTGTTTGCTTTGCTTTTCCTCTTTGTCTTTACAGTGACGGTGCTAGGCAGAGAGGGACTGTGACTATCCGTAATAACGAATGAATGAGTGATTGAAGAAAATACACGGAAGATGTGGCTTTGCTTCTATAACATTCTCACTTTCCCTAGGAATTGAATTATGCAAATCAGTGTAATGTCCTTTCAAAATGGAAACATAAATGTTACTGAGATAATGAACCCATCAAATATATGACTCAACTGATATAGCAATGCATTTTTCCTTCCATACTAATTCAGAAATGTTAGCATTTTCACAAATTATATAGGCCAATTAAAGAAAAATAAGTCTTCAGAAAATGACTGATGGGTATAAAGTGATTCATAGTTTGACATTTTGATCCCTTTTAGTTAATGAAATTTGTTTTTCCATAGCCCTTCATATTTAAAAGTTATACATTCTGTGGCCCAAAGCTCCAGTGCAGAGTAACATCTTTTGCATTGGAAGAGTTTAATAATAAGTGAATTATTTCTAAGAGTTGGTAGATATATTTCTAGCACATTAAAGTATGTGCTGAATACCCAGAGTTGTTTAGTATATGACATAAGATTTATAAATTTCATCATTGTTGATAATTTGTATGTGCTAAGGGCTGGACTATAGGTATAAGTTCTTCAAAAATAAATTTGAAAATACAAATGTTTAATATATTTGCTAAATATTTTCCCTGTTAGATTCACTGTCTGGAGTTGGGTCTCGAGCCTTGGATAAAGGACATACATGGATATTGCGGTGACTTCTTTGCACAGATGGACCACCAATGAACCATGACCCCTAATATTCACGTCCTTGCACAGTCCCCTGGTTTCAAAACTAAGTTGACCCTCTAACTTGCCCTTAACGTTTGTAATTTGGCAAAAGTGAGACTGCCTGACTTCTGAGGACTGGCAGCATCTCATTGGGTCATTTAGAAGACTAATTCTTAGGATGGTCCCTCTCAGAACCTACTCATTCCTGCTTTGAGAAGCCCAAATGACCCAGGCTTAGGGAACAGAAAAAATGAGGTCTTTTCGATTTTTAGAGAATTTGTTGATGATTTTTATTTATTTCAATTTTTAAGGCTAACTTTCATTGTTAACTGAGGAGGTTTTTCAGCTTTGAGTGTACAGCATTTTGAGTGAAAGAGAAATATTCATTTTAGGCTGAGAAATTTGAATGCATCTATACCATTCCACTAATTTCACCTCTTGTAAAGAGCCCCAGGTGACTTGGAAGTATAATCTTACCATGAGTGACTCTCCTGGCATGCTATAATGATCATGATTCTGAGCATTTAAGGAAGTGATCTGTCTCTAGGATAAATCAAACTTGAGTATCAAAAGAAGATGGACCAGAGTTTAAAAGCCTAGCTCTGCTAATGACTGAGCTTTTTATTTGTCATGTGAACATAAGTTCAAATTACTAACTAGACATCTCCCATCAGGCCTTCTTGGACCCCATCCATACCCTTGTCAGTAGGACTACATTATAGGGTTGGGGCCTAGATGCACAGAAATGATGTGTTTCAAAGTGAGTGTTGAATCCCAAGCAGGCTATTGAGAGCTTTTCTGATTTAAGGTTATTTTTAATCCTTTGATTTTAAAACAGATCACAGGTAGAACTGTAACCAAAACCCTGGGCAATATTCCTGACGAAACTGAAGTTTATTTCCTTACTCTTTGATTATATAATTAAAAGCTATGGTTTGTATGTTCATTGCAATCTTGATGTCCCTCTGCTAGATTTCCCCCCAAACACTACTTCTTTTTATTTAGAGAGAGGGGCCCCTAATAAAAATGACCTCACATCAAGACTGTGTGATGTGAGGCTAGAGTGGTGGCTCAGTGTTTATGGCCCTTGCCTGCCATGTGTGAGGACCTGGGTTCAAATCCCTGCATCACATATACAACTAAGTGGTGGAAAAACAAAAACCAGATGAAAACATAAAATTAACTCTCTCTCTTAAAAAAGAAAATTAATAGATTTAATGGATATGAAAACAATCACATATCCTTTTCCTTCTTTATGTGATCCAAGCAACAGAATAAAATGCTAAATTAAATAAAAGTCCTAATTAAAACTAACAGTCATGATGCTTTCTTTAAATGTGCTTTTCTTACTCTGCAGAAATAAATGTGGTGACTCTTAGAATCATGTTAGACAGAATGATGCTATCTCCAATGCTTGAGTTCTCGTCTTCACTTCTGCTAATCTTTTTCAACATTGAGGAAAGTTATCAAGCTATGAAATACTCAATCTGGAAAAATTCCCAACTGAATCCCTCTGAAAATTCATCTGTGTTGCCTTGTGTACTATAACTTAAAATGTCTGGGTTTTGTTGTTTTGTTTTTTACTGAAAGCATGGACAGCTTATCAAACAGTGTTTTGGAGTTAGAGGAAAGAAGCTGATTTCCCAAAGAGAAGGAAATCTAGTACAGAAATTAATTCAGCACGTTGGCCTTGTTAGGGAAATGCTTGCTTGTATCCATTTGGGAATCTTCTTAAGCAATAAATTTGATGAGTCTAGTCATGTATCTTGCAACATGTCTACTGTGTTGGATGATGCTGGGTTATCTCTGATTAAGGGGAGCCTGCTTTGTTATGCTACGTTGCCTTCATTATTATTCATTCTTTAGTTGCTTTCATGCATTTTCCTGTTATTTGCTCATTAATAACAACAGTCAAGTTGGATTTTGCCAAATGTTTTTGGAAGACTCCTAAGAACATTCTTCTTTCAATTTTTCTTCACCACCCCCCTTCCCTGCTATACAGTATTTATACCCTTAGGAGCAATGGACTAAAAAAAATTTTTAATCTTGTTTTATGAGATAAGAGCAGGAATTTGGGAGAATATTCCAGGACTTGGTATATGTAAAACTAATATAACAGTAGGAAGACGCCCTTTCCCTCCATTCTGGTCTTGTTCTTAACAGTGTTAAGTTCCAGCACGGGGCCTGGGATTCAAAAAAATAAAAAATATCAATTGAGAGACCAACACCAGGGTCTCTTGAGTGTGGGTGGGTTGAAAAAAAAATCTCAATTGAATCCTACCTTGGCAACTTATTGTTCTGTATGTCTTTGGCTATTCTATCAAACCTCCATACCCTTAGTTTCTCCATCTGAAAAACAGGAATGATAAAGTCCAGGTTATTGTTTTGCTTTAAAAATTCAGTGTGGAAAAATTAAGTGAAGCTCTTAGGAATTCTTGACATTTACCAGCATTAATTTATCAACAAGTGGTCCTTTTCTTTTAAAATCTTATATGTTAAAATTATAAATTTTCTGAATAGACTATTTTATAGGAAAATTATTCAGTGTGACTTGCTTTTACCATATTACTCAGGATATATATTTTGTGATTATTAGATAATATGTAATGGTTATGCAATAATATGATAGGAGAAAAAACCTGGGTTATAAAGAAATTTGTTAAAATCTATGAGTTTTGCAGATGAACACAATGTTGTAAAGTGAAAACATGAAAATAGAGTCAGAACTGGATTAAAATTCTGCTTCTAATATTGAAGTTGTGTGACCTAGAGAAATTTAAGCAGGTTTCTTAATTTCCTCAATTTGGAAAAAAATTAGGCTTTATAAATCTCAAAGAATTCTTTTGAAGATAATACAGTTTAAATATCCAAACTTGCACATGGAACTTCATACAGAACGTTGTTGATGTTAATACTCTTTCAACAAGTGGTGGTCCTGGTAATATTTCAGTCTTTCAAATTGTTCATCTCGTTGGACTTAGTTTCTTTAAGCTTTTCTTCCCACTAGAATCTTACTGTGTCCCCTAAACCATCCTTCATGATCAACCTGTGATATGCTCTCCTCTCTCAAGGGACAGAGGAAGGTTTTCCTGATTCCCCCCAGAGTGGATGATGCTACTCCTCCCTGAACACCCCTTTGTTCAGCAGTTAGAGCAATTTTGTCCCCTTATTCAGGGCATATTTACTTCTCTTTTCAAGGCTGACTGTGCTCCTTCAAAGCCAGGATCATGTCTTGTGGTAGTGGTGGTGGTGGTGTTTTTGCTTCTAGTCTCTGGCCACAAGAGTAGACACAATATATGTTGAGCAGGTTAAGTGGAACAGTGGATAAATAAGAGAAATGGACAGAGCAGATCATAAGATAATTGGTCCCAGGAGTTCTTTCTAGAGTTTCTAGACATTAGTTAGCTAAAACTAAGAATGGAGTGGTTGCACATAAGCTCATTTCTCATGAGATGCGAGACTCTGGCGCTGTCGTGCTCTCTTGATTTCAGGAAACCACCTTTCCCAACTTTTCCCTGACCTTGTAAAATCTGAGACTTGAGTCTCAAAACAGTCCAATCCTGTAAGGCATACCCATGCTTGCTCTACATAAAGAGGGCCGTGAACTCTACTGGGAGTCCCTGCAGAAGTCTAACAATATTACACATTCAGCTGATTCAACCCTAGATGCCTCTAATGAGATACATAGAGAAACTGTGTTCACTTGTTGATCCCTTTTGCTAGACATGATTTCTAGATTGCACCATGGTGGTGGAGTTCTCTCCAAACCTCTTTATCTAAATATGGACAAGTTGTTTTGACAAAGTCATACATATTAAATCTGTTACACAGTAACTAAGGAATACAGAGTCTGGAGAAAATTGACTGATATAAAAAGGAAGGCAGATTAAATATACCAGAAAGCCTAGGCTTAGGGCTGGGGGTAGGTGGAGTGCACGTCTAGCATGCTTAAGGCCCTAGGTTCAATCCCCAGTGCTACACATACACACACACGAAAAAAAGGTTAGAATTAGGACAGATACTCAACTGTAACAGAAAATTGAGCACTCGATCCTAGAATTGAGCCCCTAAGAGAATGAAACATTTGTGAGCTTCCATGTGTGTTTGCAAAGGACTTAAGACAACTCACAGGCTCACATGTCATAAAAATATGAAATAATGAAAAACCAAGGACAAGGAAAACACAGCCCATTCTCAAAGGTAAGGCCAAAGATGGAGTTCCATATGGCACATGTGGATAATACACATATGGCCCAGGTTGGAGCTTGACACACACTGTTAGTAAACGAAATCTGGTCAGAATGGAGACTTTGCTCTGCTATCCCATGTAGAAAAAGAGTTGAGAAGAAAAGAGGACCTCAGTATCCTCCAGGGTTGCCCAGTTTTTAAAGAAACATAAATAATTGGTGGGGGAGGTGAAGAGGAAGACGTGGTAAAAATTACTCAATTACTTCAGAGATGTACCCAGCAGATTTCGTGATGTTCCCATCTTGAGCTGAGCACTAAGGTTCATCTCTGATTCCCTTAATAAGAACACATGTTAAAACTAAGGTTACTATTTAGTATCTATAAATACAGTCTGTTATTTGGAATTTCCGCATGTGCATTCCTTAAACAACGCTATGCCATAGCAGCAATATACACATGAGAAAATTGAGAATTAAAATAACTTTTATGCCTAGTAAGTGGATTCACACAGTTCTGTAAGACCTCCCTGCTCATCATCATGCCAAACTTCTTCCAGAAAAGCCCATCTGAACATCTAAATATTGAATTGTCAGAAGCGTAATATTGCTTAACATGAGATATGTGCATTCAATGAGAAATTTAAAGTCAGGACAAGGTATTGGCTATGGTGAAACAGTGTCCCAAAGCCAATGATCTGATTGCTCCAAATAGCAGCTTTCATGTAAGATTTGAGCTCCATCTGCTCAAACTCATTTGTTTGTTTTAGAATAAGCTTGTGAGAACATCTTTGTACATTTTTTTAATCCACTGTATGTAATTAACTTTCACGAGGAGTAATGAATATGATTTTAGAGTTGGGAATTACAATAGACAAAATGGTACAAGTGCTGCTGCAGAAAAGGAAGAGGGGACCTGAATCTACAGTGGAGCCACTAACTTAAGTCCTGTACATGCCTGTGTCCCCTAGCAGAACTCTCTTCCAGGGTAAGATGAAGCTCAGCCTTGTTTTGTTAATGGGATTGACAGAATTATTGCCTGGGTGGCATATAAACATTGATTTTACTACTTTAAAACAATTAAAAAGCCATCAAAAGACTTAGCATCTGTTATAGTTGGAGGAGCTGTAATGCACTTAGAAATAGTTTACCAGCTTCACTGAACTTGAAGCTAAGGTGAAAATGAAAATATACAATAACTTTTTAGATATGATTTGATAGTTATCAGAATTTATTTCCAAAACAAACACATCCTTTATTATTATTGTTTTTTTTAAAGTGAGAAGGACAGTGAGAGAGCGAGAAAGAGAGAAAGAGAGAGATTTTTTATTGAGTTTTTCACATGGCTTTTGTTGCTTGGACACTTAGTTGTGTATGTGGGTGCTGGGGTTTGAACCCGTGTACTTGTGCATGCTGTTCAAGCACCATAACAGCCAAGCCACCATGCCAGCCCCTATTATTATTGTTTGAAAGTGAATACAGTAATGGATTGCTATTCCCTTTCTGTTTTGAATAAGCCTCAAAAATATTTTTTTCTTACATCCTTTAACATTTTGTCTCTGTTAGATGATATACAGTTACTGGACTCAGTTCTGATGTCAACCTGGAGAAATCTGATGCACAGAGGGTCAGAAAACATAGTCAGGGTCCACAGGGGAATAAAACAAAATGTTTTTCTGATTCCAAAGCCTTGTGTTTCCGCTGTGCTCCACGCCATTCTCTCCCGGGACTTCACTTGCATTTTCTGGAGAAAGTAAAACACTAGCTTTCTCTTCTAATTCTAGTCTCATGATGCTTGGGTCAAAGGCTTCTTCACAAAAGCCAAATATTTTAATTTTGATGTGGAAACTTACCAGCATTAGTTTTGTATGACCTTATTGTTCATCGAACTATGGATCATCAATCCATTGCAGAAGCCAGAAATTGGAACCTATAGCCAGAAAAGTGTCTGGTAGGAGCTGAGATTATTTTTGTTGTTGTTTTGTTTTGCCCTGGCCTCCTGCCTTCTTTCATTTGAGGTGTTTGATTCATTTTCTTTAATCTGTGCAGATGACTGACATGGAGACAAGGGATTTGGGATTCCTGGGACATCTCTGCTGGACACAGGTCCTATACTGCCCTCTTTCTCTGTATCAATTTCCTTCCCTCCTTTCTCATTAATAAGCTGTTAATAAAAACTTGCCTCTTGGATCTCTTTTGACTTCAAGTTCTCATAGCTCCTATTGTATGTTAGTATTAGATTTTGTAATTATTTTATGTTCTCTCTCTCTCATCTTCTGAAACACTCTGTGTAGATACCTAGCGCAGCATTCATCTTATCATGTCAAAATCTTCTGTCTCCTAGTGTCTCTCTTTAGGATACTCTATCCCTTCTCATAACCCCATCTTGTAAACCCTAAAAATGTGTACTTATTGAATCCTCCTCACTCATTATATAAATTTCTTAAAAACTTATTTACTTATTGAAATCCATATTTACTTAATGAAATGTTTCCTTAGACAGTATTTGGTAGTAGAGTTAATCTTAAAATATTAGAAGTCTCTTAACCTGGAAAGAATTGAAATTTATCCTATGAGTGTCCAGTCAGGAAAGGAAGTAAAAGGAAAGAAAGAAGTTGAGATGGGGAGAAAAGGAATAAAAAACTTGCAAGAATATTAAGAACAATAGTGGACTATCATTGAGCTCTTATAATATTTTCAGTGCATCTTACAAAACAGTATCTCTTTTAATGCTGTCAGTCATGTGAAATAAGTACGTATTGTAAGTGAAAAAAACTAAGCCTTAGCTTACTTTAAAAAAAAAAATACCTAGCTTGTTAGTTTCCGAATTGGGATTAGAACTCAGTTCAGTACAACTCAGTTCAGTACAACAAAGACTAGTGTGTACTTAAAGATACACGACAGGGGTATTCTGCATAATTTTAATATTGCATGGATCCTCCGGCAGTGGAGAATAAGAAGTTAGGCTCTTTAATGCTGTGAGGAGTAGAATTCTTGATCTGATGTTCATCATTTTACATGCCCTTACAACATGTGATTCTATGGTTAACTTTAGATCTGGCCCCATCTCTATTTTGCATCTTCTTAGAAAAGTTTTATTTAGGTTTTCTATTTGTATAAGGAGACTCAGGTCCTTTTGAAACAACATAGAGTTTTTAAAAAGAACAAGATAGGAAAAATAAATCTTATACAATTTGGCCCTAAGAAGAAATAAATAGAGTATTAAAAAATAAAACAACACAACATAGAGTAAATAAATACTGCATGGTGTAGCCCTAGGAAGACGCATCATCTTGTGCATCATGAGATGGGTTTTGGAGTCAAACAGCACCTGTGAGCCATTTGAATTTTGGCTTTACAATTTGCTATGTCTTTGGATAAACTGATGAGCTCTTTAGAGTTTCAGATTTTTTTGCTGAGGATATGAGATGGAGGTAATGTTGAGCTTTTGGTAGAGTACAAAAAATAAAAATGTGTTGAAGACACTTAGCAAGTGTCTCACATCTTATTGAGCAAGTGTCTCAATAAGTGGGAGTTGCTGTTGTTTATAACTATATATAACTATATATATATATATATATATATACATATATATATATATAAATAACTTCTTGAAATATAATATATACTTACTATCCCAGTTTAGAGAGAGGATATGAGTCCTCAGTCTGGGTAAATGGTTATGAAATTATTCAACAAATTGTACTAAGAGAGTGCTCCCTCTGCTGGTGGCAGGAAGTTTGAAACAAAAGTCTGTGCATTGATGCTGTGCAGCTCCATCTTACTGACTGAAGTCTGGGGTTTGCACCTGCAGTCCGTGGGTCATCAGATATGTTGCAACAGCAAGTTCCCAGAACAACAGGGTCCCCAGGGCAAAAGTTGTGCTTTGCTAAGCTGAAATCAGAAGGGTTTTATTTACTATATGCCAGACACAGTGTTAAATGCTTTATAAATACTTTAATCCTTAGAACAATATTATAAGATAGCTGATGTTATGACCCCCAATTTGTTGAGAATAAACCAGGCATAGAGAAGATAAGTACTTTGAGATCAGATAGTCAGCAATTAGTGGAGTTGGAACTGTAACTCAGGCAGTTTGGATAGTTTCCATTGCAATATGAATAAAATACCATAATAACTTTTACATGGATGAATTAGGTTAAAGGCTGAAACATGAAAATTGGGAACAAGAAACCTGGATGAATGTTTCAGTTGCCTTTTTTCAGTTCTATGGTCACAAACCAGACCACTAATCTTGGTTTCCTCATCTATAAGATGGGGATGATAATAATGAATGATCTTAAATAGTTTTAATGAAGAGAATGTATTCAGATTTGTCTTGTGAATTATAACATGCTATAATGAAAGTATCACTGCTTATAATTTAGAGATTTATGTTATACCAAGATGTGTGTGTATGTGTGTGAGAGAGAGTGTGTGTGTGAAATTCAAATCTGCATTGTATAAGCTTGCGGGAACATTATAAAAAGTTTTTTTTTTTTGTCTTTCTGAAATGTTTATTTTGAGTTTTGCTTAGAGTTGGAAAAAAATTTTGAGACAAAAATGTACAAAAAATTCATTCCAGACCAACTTGATTGTGATGACTGAAAGAAATCACTTGGGCTTATTCTTTTTTTTTTTTTTTTTAAAGACAGAAGGATAGTGAGAGAGAGAGAATCAATTTTATATTTTGTTTATTATGGACTTTTGTTGCTCTGAGACTTAGTTGTGTACGTGATGCTGGGGTTTGAACCGGCATATTTGCACATGCAAGGCAAGCACCATAACTGCTGAGCCACTGCTCCAGCCCACTTGGGCTTATTCTTATGCATTACATCATCATTAGAGCGTTCACTTTTCTGCTGAATACAGCGTACTTCTGCATTTTTATATTATTCTGCAACGTGTACTGTAATGCCTTTTTGTTATAGAACCACTACCTAGTCCTCAGAGTTATATGAACACTCATTGGAGACTTATAAAATTTTAAACCAAGCAACCAAAACCAAATCCAGTTCAAGCTCTTCAGATTTAGTAAATAGAAGTTAATTTTATACACTATAGGGAAGCACTGATTAACTTAATTTGTGTAGCTAAGTAAATCAATTTATCTATCTTATTCATGTCAGTTGCTGATCTTTAAGAAATGTAAATTTCAGTGTTGCTGTTTTAATGTTTTCTTATTGAAAGATATTTTTAGACGTACCTCTGATGACCTTTCCCTGGATGATATTGACTTCTCTCCTATTACTTACTCTGTGTTCTTTTTTTAAGGGGGAAGGAGTGAGGAAGAGAGATATAAAGAGAATCAATTTTTATTTATTTTCCACCTGGTTCTGGTTTCTCTGATACCCAGTTGTGTATATGGTGCTGGGATTCTAACTTGGGTCCTTGCGCATGCCAGAGCTCTAATGGATGAGCCACCACTCCAGCCCTCCTTTGTATTCTTTGAGTGGCATATGATAATGGATAATCAGTTCATTTAGCTGGTTGGTGACTTTCAAGGGAGCTTTACAGGGCATACCCCTGCTTGCATGTAGACGTTGAACAACTGTAAGCATCTCCTCTATGGGTGTCAGCTTCTCTAGGCCGTGGATCTTCAAGACGGGTGTGCTTGCCAGGACACAGTACATGAGAGAAGCATGCGTTGTTGCCCGCATGTTATATTTATGTTTACATCCATTTTTTAAACAAAGTCTGTTTTGCAATAGGGCTATATTGTTGTCTCAAGTTCAGTTGATAAACAGGCTTGCTTTTGGATGCCTGCCTTCACTTCCTGCTAAGCCTTTCCTGTAACATCTTCATTTACACCGAGTCATCCACCTGTGTACTTTCCAGCTCCATTTTCCTGGCCTCCTTTGTTCTCTCTTATTGGGGTAAAAAAGGCAAAAATCATTATTCCTATGCAAATATAAAAATGAATGCAAATCAAAGTTTTTAATTTAACTCATGAAATAATTCACGAGGATATCCTGTAAAATGTTATAGTTAGTTCTGAAGAGAACTCAAAGAACACTGCCATATTATAGGCAACCAGGAGTGCTAACATGAATTTAAAATATGCAAAACCAGTAAATATCACTGGGATAGTAATCAATTGAGTATTCACCAAGATTTACTTGGATTTGTATGGATAAGAATCATTGGCATTACCATCAGCTTCCTACAATTTCCAGTACAGTAAAATGGCTCAGAGGACACAAATGGCTCAGATATCACAGAAGGGTACGCTGGACAGGACACCCAACAATCTCCCTGCCCATCTTACATCCTGCAGAGCTTCTCTGCACACTTGCTCCCTTCCTTAAGTATGAGATTAGACGGATCCAGGCATTGTGGAGCAAGCAACAGCAGTAGTAAGACTTTCACAGTAGAGTTGAGGGCCCACTTGAAAAGAGAGAAATTGGAAAAGTTCCAGTAAATATACAGGTGCACATTGTGGAATTCATATAAATGGAAGGTGAGAAGCCAGCAGTATTAGTGAGGTTCTAGCCATACTTAGGATGAGCAGGGGCTACCAGGACACAGGTGGACAGGAAGATGCGCCAGGCCGGTGTTGGCTGAACAAATCCCTAAAGGACACATTAAACCCTAGATTACCCTTTGATGGTTCGAAGTCATTAAACCCTCTCCATTCTTCATCTTTGTTTTCTGTAAAGCAGGGGCATTTTCAGTCAGTATTTCCTCTATTCTTTAAATGTCTTCAGCTTTTCAACTTAATGGCTTCTCTTGTTCATTTCTATGTCCGAGTTTTGTTTTTGTTTTTTTTTAGTACAATGATTATGAGTCGCAAGATGGCATTCTGAAGAGAGAAGGCTTCCCCAGTGGCTCTGAGACTGAATGGGAAATCCCTAGCTCCTCTCCAGTATTTTGAGGTGCATTTGGGCGATTAGCATCTTGAAACCTCAGTCCTAACTTGCTCAGTGGTTTTGAGGAGCAGTGACTTAGGGAGAAGCCAGGGGAATTTTGCTTTTCTCTCACCCCAGCTGGGACGCTGGCGTGTGGCTGCTGTCCCTCGCTGGCATTCCCCTTGGGTCTAGGGGCAGAGTCTGACACTCCATGATCACAGCAGCCCGGAAAACCTGCAGTGCTTTAAAGAAAGCGTTTTTACAAAGTCACTTCCTATGCCTATTCTCTGCCTGGCAGCGAGATCAGCGTCTGGAAGCTGCCTGCAGACAAGCACGGAGAAGCAGGTTGCGCTGCGGATGGAGGTGCGGGAGCTACAAGGGCGAAGGAGCCGAGCATCCATCTTTGAACCCCCTCGGAGGATTCCACTCTCCCAACTGACCAGGAACAGCCCGCCTTAGGTCTGCAAAGCAGGCTCTTAAAACTGTGTCTGGAGCCGGCCACAGACCCCGGGCTGAACCAGGAGGAAAAGGCTGGATTAGGCCCTCAATCCTCTTCACATAAGGGGTGTGGGTACAGGAGTAAAGGGGAACATTGATCAGCACTAAACACCCCCACCACAGACAAAAGGAAACACACACACACACACACACACACACACCCTCCCCGTTTAAGACTGCAGATCTCCCAGCTCTAGAGTAACAGGAGTCAATTTCGGCAATCACAAGCAGATGGAGCTGTGAAAGCATAAGACTTCTGACTTTCAGATCCCCTGAAATCCCCAAAGGACAGAAACCCAGCTTTTCATACCTAGACAGACAGTGAAGATCTCCTTGAAAAAGGACCAGAGACACTCTTACTGACTATACCTCCAAGTTTTTACTATTAAGATTTTTTTTTTTTTGCTGGTGGTGTTGCAGGCATGTTCTAGATGTATACTAATGCAATAAAGTAAAGTTCACAGGTTCTTCAATATATAAAACACTAGCTTTTTTGTTCCTCTGCCCTGTTAAATTTGGGGGGTGGTTATCTCCCCTCTCTTCCTTTTTTTAATTTTTATTTTATTTTATTATTATTACTTTCTTAAAAATGTCTTTTTTCTTTCTTCTTTTAGGGAAAAAATAATAATCGTATTTCTTCCTGTTTTAATAGCCTGTTTTTTAGGTTTCTTTCTCTTTTTCTTTTTCCCTATTTATCATCTCTCTTATTCCCTCTTATACATCAGGTCTATCCATGTCTTCATTCTTGAGAAGAAGGATTCTGATCAGTTCATATAATATTTGAAATATATTATGCCTGACAGGCATAATTCACAGGAATAACTTCTTCCCTTAAATGAGCACCCAAATCTTAGTAATAACTCTGTTACCCTTCCTATATCAGGCCACAGCTATCCTAGCTTCCCTTTTGACCTGTATTTTCGTTTCTACTTTTTTCTTTTTTCCTTTATTTTAAATTTAGTAATTTTTTAAAATTTTCTTTTCTATTCAAATATTTTCCCTTTAGCAATCTCTTTTCCTTTCTTCAGCAAATTCTTTACCTCCTCCACTTTCTCACTGTCCATAATTGGTCCATATAATCTCCTCTCTAAATTTCACCAGCATTACCCTCCCTTTCTGATTCCTAATTAGGTAACTCTCTACAACCCCCCACTATTAAGGCAGCATAAAGATTACTGCTGAGACTGTTAATCTGAATAACACTTATTTGCTCTCGAACTCTGACATATGTGATAGTTAATTACTAGTGTCACCAAAAATATTGATAATCACTCCAGTTGCATAGGCTGAATTCCAAAGTCAGTTATAGTATTTCTAAATAACAAATTTACTACTGTTTATTGTAAGCTTTGGTTGTACATACTGACAATTTGCTACTAGAGCATGAGGTGTGGGAACTCTGTAAGGGTAACAAACAGTTCACAGTAAAGGGGACATTCTTTTGAAATCAACTTTCCTGATAAAACCCCATTCCAAGTAAGGGTCTGGACAGATTTCCCAATCCATCAGCTTAGTCCTTAAGGCTGGTGACAGGAAAAAGAACCACCAAGTCTTGTATTGCTTCCACAAAGGGTTCACCAGTCAAATAAGAGAGAAGAATCTCTTCAGACATGAGAAATAAAAATTGAAGAGGTTCACACCAATCCCAAAACTCCGCTAGTAAGGGGGCTACAGGCAGGGACTGGGATGAAAATCTAGAACAATATATCAATTAGCTGATAACAAAAAGGAACAACGAATTAAAAGAAGAGATAATGAAGGGAATAAATGAGAAAACTCAAGAGTTGAGAAACACCATCTTTAAAGAAATTGATTCCCTCAAAAAGGAAGTTTCAGACCTGAAATCTGCAATGACATGAGAGGGTCCATGCAAGAATTTAATAATAGACTAACTTTATTAGAAAATAGAACCCCTGCTATTGAAGAAAAAAGACCTTCCGAAAATGAAGATAGGTTGATCATGCTAGAGCTCACCGACACCAAAAAAGAAAACAATTAAGAGATCATGACCAGTATTTCAAGAATATCTGGGATGAAATGAGAAGAAACAATCTGAGAGCAATTGGGATACAGGAAGAAATTGATACATGCACCAATGGCATAAGGAATATTCTCAAAGAAATCGTGAAGGAAAATTTCTCTCACATAAAAATAGAATCAGACATGCTCATCCAGTAAGCTTACAGGACACCCAATAGGACTAATCAAAAGAGAAACTCACCAAGACACATCATATTCAAAATGTACAACAGGGATACCAAAGAAACTACATTAAAAGCAGCAAGGGAGAAACGCCAAATCACATTCAGAGGCAAGCCAATAAGAATTGTCTGTGACTTTCCAACCCAGACTCTGGAAGCAAGAAGATCTTGGAATGATATCTTTCAACATCTCAATGACCAAAACATGCAGCCAAGAATTCTATACCCAGCAAAACTCACCTACAAATTTGATGGAGAAATAAAAACTTTTCATGATAAAACAAAACTGGCAGAATTCGTCAACAGAAAACCTGCTCTACAAAGGATTCTCAAGGAAACACTCCAGGCAGAAGAACAAGCAATTGATACCCAAAACCCACAAATCGAAGAAATTCAGTAAAAGTATCACACAGCAATAACTAACCAAGGCAACCACAGAACTAGCTAAATAAGACACAGTGACAATGAATTAATTACACACTTCTATTTTAACACTGAATATAAATGGTCTAAATGCACTACTCAAATGACACAGACTTGCTGATTGGATCAAAAAACAAAATCCAACTATATGCTGCTTACAAGAAACTCACCTCACAGGCAATGACATCCACAGATTAAGGGTGATAGGTTGGAAAAAAAATCTACCATGCATGTGGCACAAGAAAATAAGCCGGTGTCGCTATACTTATATCCGACAAAGTAAATTTCAAACATAAATCAATCAGAAGAGATAAAGAAGGCCACTATTTAGTACTAAAAGGAACCCTTCAACAGGAAGAAATAACGATAGTTAATATTTACTCTCCAAACAACAGTACACCCAACTATGTGAATAAATTTCTCCATGACATCGAACCACTCCTGGATCTCACCACCATAATCCTGGGAGACTTCAACACTCCGCTGTCACCATTAGACAGATCATCAAAACAAAAAATCAATAAAGAAATCACCAGCCTAAATAACTCCATAAATCAAATGTACTTAATGGACATATATAGAATTTTCCATAACAAGTTAGCAGAATACACCTTCTTCTCTGCAGCACCTGGATCCTTTTCCAAAATAGATCATATTTTGGTTCATAAAGATAATCTCAGCAAATACAAGAAAGTAGACATTATCCCGTGTGTCCTTTCAGACCACAACGCTATAACCCTAGCAATCAACAGCAATAATCATAACAGAAAACACACATATTATTGGAGATTGAATAATACCCTATTAAATGGAGAATGGCTCCAAGAAGACATGAGAGAAGTAATCCAAAAATTCTTGGAAGAGAATGAAAATGAAGACACAACATATCGAAACCTCTGGGACAGTATAAAAGCTTTCCTAAGGGGAAAATTTATAGCACTGAGTGCCCACATTAAAAATGAAGAGAGATCCCAAATAATTAAGCTTATGCTTCATCTCAAAGCCCTTCAAAAGGAAGAAGAATCAAACCCCAAAGCCAGCAGAAGACAGGAAATAATCAAGATCAGAGCTGAAATCAATGAAATTGAGAACAAAAAAACAATAAAAAGAATTGATGAAACAAAGAGCTGGTACTTTGAAAAATTAAACAAGATAGGCCCCTAGTGAATCTAACCAAAAGAAAGAGAGAAATGAAGCAAATCAATAAAATCTCCATTGAAAAGGGAGTGATCACCACCAACCCCATAGAAATCCAACAAATTATAAGATCATATTTTGAAAACCTATACTCCTCCAAGTTTGATAATTCAGAAGAAATGATAAATTTCTTGACACATATAACATCCCTAAATTGAATCAGGATGATATTGAATTCCTAAATAGCCCAATCACATACACTGAAATCCATATGGCAATTAAAAGTCTACCAAAGAAGAAAAGCCCAGGACCTGATGGCTTCTCCGCTGATTTTTACCACAATTTTGAGGAGGAACTAACACCTCTCCTTATTAAGTTATTTCAAGAAATTGAAAGGGAGGGAATGTTCCCATCCACTTTTTATGAAGCAACCATAACTCTGATACCAAAACCTGACAAGGAAACATCAAAAAAAGAAAACTACAGACCAATATCCCTAATGAACTTGGTTGCAAAAATCTTTAATAAAGTTCTAGCAAACCGTATTCAAAAACTTATGAAGAAGATAATCCATTAGGACCAAGTGGACTTCATCCCAGTAATGCAGGGATGGTTCAACATACGCAAAAACAAATTAACATAATTCATCACTTAAACAGAATAAAGGACAAAAACCATATAATCATTTCAATGGATGCAGAAAAGGCCTTTATAAAACCCAGCACCCTTTTATGTTCAAAATTCTAGTCACAGGATCATTTCTGAATTATGTAAAGGCTATATATGCTAAACCTTCAGCTAGTATGATACTTAACGGAGAAAAGCAGAAAGCATTTCCACTAAAATTGGGAACAAGACAAGGCTGTCTGTTCTAACCACTTTTATTCAATATTGTTCTTGAAACCCTAGCTGGAGAAATTAGGCAAGAAAAAGAAATCAAAGGGATAAAAATAGGAAGAGAGGAAGTCAAACTTT
Organism: Aplodontia rufa; assembly: GCA_004027875.1. Classification (NCBI taxonomy): domain Eukaryota; kingdom Metazoa; phylum Chordata; class Mammalia; order Rodentia; family Aplodontiidae; genus Aplodontia; species Aplodontia rufa. The sequence continues at coordinate 1,879 of PVKS010013046.1, read as the reverse complement.
CTCTTTTTGCTGATGACATGATCCTGTATCTGGAAGATCCAAAAAACTCTATCTATAAACTGCTTGAACTCATAAATAGATTTAGCAAAGTGGCAGGATTCAAGATCAACACCCACAAATCAATAGCTTTCCTATACACTAATAATAATAGGACTGATGAAGAAATCAGGAAATCAGTCCCATTCAAAATATCTTCGAAAAGAATTAAATACTTGGGAATTAACCTTACAAGGGAAATCAAAGATCTCTACAACGAAAATTATAGGTCATTGAAGAATGAAATCCAAGATGACCTAAGAAGATGGAAAGATGTCCCATGCTCTTGGTTAGGCAGAATTGACATTATAAAAATGGCCATTCTACTGAAAGCTTTGTATAGATTTAATGCTATCCCTATAAAGATACCTATGTCTTTCTTTACAGACATAGAAAAAGCAATTCTCAAATTCATTTGGAACAATAAGAAACCAAGAATTGCCAAAACACTACTAAACAAGAAAGACGAAACAGGTGGTTTCACCATACCAGATTTAAAACTATACTACAGAGCTGTAGTAACAAAGACAACATTGTACTGGTATCAAGATAGGAAAGAAGACCAATGGAATGGAATAGAATAGAAGACCCTGAAACAAACCCTCAAATCTTTAAACATCGGATTTTTGACAAAGGGGAACAAAATATTACATATGGGAGAGACACCCTCTTCAACAAATGGTTCTGGACAAACTGGACATCTACTTGCAGAAAGTTGAAATTAGTCCCATATCTTTCACCTTGCATGAGAATCAAATCAAAATGGATCAAGGAGCTAGGAATTAAACCAGCTACCTTGCAACTGATGGAAGACAAATTAGGTCCAACACTTCAGCATTTGGGAATAGGCAAAGACTTTCTCAACATGTCTCCTAAGGTGAAGGAAGTAAAGTAAAAAAAATCAGTGAATGGGATGCTATTAAGCTAAAAAGCTTTTGCACTGCCAAGGAAACAATCAAACGAGTCAAGAGAAAATGGAAAGAACCATGGACTATGATTCCTCGGACGGGGCCTCATATCCAGAATCTACAAAATCCTCAAAAACCTCAACTACAAAAACACAAACAACCCAATCAACGAATGGGCCAAAGAGCTAAATAGAAACTTCTCAACAGAGGACATTGATCAAGTCAATGAATACATGATAAAGTGCTCTAAATCACTATCAATCAGAGAAATGCAAATGAAAACCACATTAAGATATCACCTCATGCCAGTCAGAATGGCAAAAATGAAGAAAATAAACAATAATAGATGCTGGAATGGTTGTGGAGAGATAGGTACACTAACACACTGTTGGTGGAATTATAAGCTAGTATAGTCCCTCTGGAAAGCAGTGTGCAGAATCCTCAAAAAACTAGGGATAAGTCCACCTTATGATCCTTCTATTCCTCTCCTGGGTATTTTTCCAGGGGATTTAGAATCAGCACATTACAGTGACACAGAGAAATCAATGTTCATAGCAGCTCAATTTACTATAGCTAAATTATGGAAACAACCCTGATGTCCCTTACTGGATGAATGGATGCAAAAACTGTGGTATATATACCATGGAATTCTACACAACAATTAGAAACAATGATATTCTAGCCTTTGAAGGTAATTGGATGGCTATGGAAGAAATTATGCTGAGTGAAATAAGCATAACCCAGAGAACCAAGGGTCGAGTGTCTTCACTCATCTGTGGAGGCTGGAACTAGACCCTGGGCATTGAGAAAGGTGGTCTATTACCAGGTGTTAAATCCAGATAATGTGTAATGTTACACAACCTAATACTTTTTTAGAGATGTGGGAAGGGGAAGGGAGGGATAAGGGTGTGTAAGTGGGGGAGGCATTCTTGGGG
>PVKS010013045.1:17200-52101 GCA_004027875.1 Aplodontia rufa | reverse complement strand
GGTCTAGTCCCCACCTCCACAGATGAGTGGAGACAATCGACCCTTAGTTCTCTGGGTTAAGCTGATTTTACTCAGCATGATCTCTTCCATAGCCATCCATTTACCTTCAAAGGCTGCAATATCATTGTTTCTAATTGCTGTGTAATATTCCATGGTATAAATGTACCACAGTTTTTGGATCCATTCTTCCAGTGAGGGATATCTGGGTTGTTTCCATAGCCTAGCAATAGTAAATTGTGCTGCTATGAACATAGATATTGCTGTGTCACTATAATCTGCTGATTCTAAGCCCCCTGGAAAGATACCCAGGAGTGGAATAGCAGGGTCATATGGTGGACTCATCCCTAGTTTTTTGAGGATTCTCCACACTACTTTCCAGAGGGGCTGTACCAGTCTGCAGCTCCACCAACAGTGTGTTAGTGTGCCTATCTCTCCACAGCCCCTCCAGCAGATGATGATGATTTTACTTCTCTAGTTTTTGTTGATTTCATAGGAATTATTTAGTATCTTAAAGGTGCAAAATGTGCTTTTTTTATCCTTCCCTTTCCCTCCCATCCTTCCTCCCCACTCCCCTTCTCTTTCCTCTATTCTAATAGACTTTCTTTAGCTCTCTGTTAATTTGTATTTGAATGGTTCTTTTTTATTAAGAAATTTCATTTTTGTAAATCAAAAATGCATAAAAAATAACAACATGATATGCTTATTTCTTAAATCAGAATCACCCCCTAGATCACTCCCTATTCTCCCTCCCTGTCCCTTCCCCCACCAGCTTCTCACCCCTCCTCCCTGATACATATCCCCTAGAATATGTGTTGCTATGCCTTAGTTGGGCTTAGTTGGGTCTAATACATGAGATTGACTATCTTTCACACAGGCCTGGATTTAGCTCCAGCCTCCACAAATGAGTGAAAACATTCAACCCCTGACTCTCTGGGTTTGGCTAAATTTGCTCTGACTGATTTCTTCCATCATCATCCATTTACCTTCAAAGGCTGCAATACCATTGTTTCTAATTGCTAAGTAGAACTCCATGCTGTGTGTGTGTGTGTGTGTGTGTGTGTGTGTGTATACATATATATATATAAAATCTCACAGGTTTTGGATGCATTCATCCAGAGAGGGGCATATCTGGGTTGGTTCCATAATTTAGCTATTGTAAATTGAGCTGCTACGAACATAGATTTTGCTGTGTCGCTGTAATGTGTAAAGTGCTGATTCTAACTCCTCTGGAAATATACCCAGAAGAGGGATAGCTGGATCATATGGTGGGTCCATCCCCAATTTTTTGAGAATTCTCCTCACTGCTTTCCATAGGGCTGTACCAGTCTGCAGTTCCACCAACAGTGTGCTAGCGTTCCTATCTCCCCATAACCCCTCCAGCATCTGTTATTGTTTGTATTCTTCATTTTTGCCAATCTGACTGGAGTGAGGTGAAATCTTAATGCAGTTTTGATTTGCATTTCCCTGAATGGTTCTTTATGTAATCTTACCCCTTCCCTTTCCTTTATTTTACTCTAGCTTCCATACGTGAGAGAAAACATTAGACCCTTGCGTTTCTGAGTTTGGCTACTTTCACTTAGTGTGATATTCTCCATTTCCATCCATTTGCTGGCAAATGCCATAGTTTCATTCTTTTAAATAGCTGAGTAGAATTCCATAGTATAAGTATATATCACAATTTCTTTATCCCTTCTTCTAATTATGGGCTTTGATTGATTCCATATTTTAGCTATAGTGAATTGTGCTGCTCTAAACATTGACATGGCTATGTTGTTGCTGTAGTTTGCCAATTTTAGATCTTCTGGGAAAATACCCTGGAGTTGGATAGCTGGGTCATATGGTGTTTCCATTTCTAGCTTTTTGAGGATTCTCCATACTGCTTTCCAGAATGGTTGTACTCATCTACAGTCTCACCAACAATGTATGAGGGTCCCTTTCTCCCCACAATCTCTCTGGCATTTATTGTTGTTCATACTGCTCATCTTTGCTATTCTGACTGGAGTGAGATGAAATCTTAATATAGTTTTGATTTACATTTCTCTGATCGGTACAGATGTTGAACATTTTCTCATGTATTTATTTGGCCTTTTGTGTTTAATTCTATTGAGAAGTTTCTGTTTAGTTCTTTTGCCCATATGTTGATTGGGTTATTTGTTTTTTTAGTGTTAAATTTTTTGAGTTCTTTGTATATTCTTGATGTTAGTACCCTATCAGGGGGTAGCTGGCTAAGATTTTCTTCCATTTTGTAGACTCTCTCTGCACCATCATAATCATTTCCTTAGCTCTGCAGAAGTGTTTTTGTTTAGTGGTGTCCCTTTATTGATTCTTGGTTTTATTTCTTGTGTTTTTTGGGTTTTGCTAAGGAAGTTGGTGCCAGTTCCTGTGTGATGGAATGTTGATCCTAGATCATGACTTTTATATTTAGGAAGACTTTCATTTTTTTCTTTTTGCATTCTTACTGCTTTTTCTGATAATAAAGATAATCTATTCCCATTTTAAACTTTTTAAACTACAGAAATGTATAAAAATATGTTTAAAAAGTAAAAATTAGGGACTAGAGGGGTGGCTGAGCAGTTACAGCATTTGCCTGGAATGCGCGAGTATGTGAGTTCAAACCCCAGCACCACATACACAACGAAGTCTTGGAGCAACAAAGGCCACATGAAGAACTAAATAAAATTGATTCTCTCTCTCTCTCTCTCTCACTGTCCCTCACTCTTAAAAAAAAGTAAAAATTACCTGTAAATTCATTTTTAAAAATTGCTAGTGAAATTGCCTAGTTACTATTTTTCTAGTTCACTTTTATAACAAATGACATACAATCGTTTTGGCTTACTGTACAAAACAGTTATCTTTCTCTCACGTACAAGAAAGTCTGGCTGCGGATGAGGTCCGGGCTGTGGGATCTGCTCCCATGTCTTGTCACTCTCAGCAAAGGAGGAGACTGTTCCGGGCCATCACCCTGCTCACAGAGAGGGAAGAGGAATTGAACTAAACTGCACCATTACATTTAAAGCATTGGTGTGGTCTAGCATGTTTTTTGTTTTTTGTTTTTGTTTTTTTGGTCTGCTCATATCGCATTGATTAGAATAAGTCTTATGGAGAGCATTTGTGTCAAATAAGTGTACCCCACCCAGGAGGGGATAGAGAATCTGCCATAACTGTCATCAGTATTTTTGTGTATATATCCTTAGAAACTTTTTGAAATGCAAGAGTATGTGTGCCAGCATTTTTTAAAAATGGGATGACATATGGAATAAAATTACTTCCTTAAAAATGTTCTTTGGTGGACATCTTCCTAGGTCAATGTAGATATTCTTATATGTTTGTTTTGACTCCTTAGATTTTCATTTGAATATATAATATTCCACTTTATAGCTGTACGATCATTTCTCCTTCTTTATGTGTATATAGATTGTTTACTCTTTTTCTTTTTTTTTGGCTAGTGTAAACAGTGGTGCCATAAACATCTTTGTTCATGTACTAGACCCAGAATCACCAGGGCTTTCAGAACCTGCATTTTCAAAGTTTTTAGCTAGTGTCACAAATTGCCTTCTGGACCTGCCCAAAGTTACAACTTCCACTTAAAAATAAAAATGTGTTTATTTACTCTCTAAGGCCCAGCATTTTAACTTCAACTTTTCATAAGTTGTTTTCCTAGTAAGCACAGTTAAAGTTGACTCTTAACCTGACGCTTCAAGTTCCATGTTTTGCTTGGACATTCTTAGTTGTGTGTATTGTCTGTCCTCTCCAGTTTAGAAATTTCTGGAGGGCAAGGACCATTCCTAAATTGCTTTATTTTCCCAAAAGTGATTTGCATACTCTCCTTGTTTATGTGTCTGCATAATATTTTAAACAATTAACTGTTTTTTGCTTTCTAGCATTTTTTCCCTCTCCTATCCCAACATTCTGGGTTCCTTCCTGCCCCTTCATGTTCTGAAACCGGGATCTGGTGGAGAGTGTAGTTCACATTACCTTGAAGGGGGTACCTGGGGATGGAATGGTGATACACAGGCAGAATGGGTCTTTCTGAGTTTTGTGCTTAAAGGGTAAAGCCCAGAGATGGGAGTGAATTCCCAGGCATTAAAAACAGTAAGGGACAGGTGGGACTTCTTTCCAGTGTTTGGAAATGACTCCATTGGAGCGGGGCAGGGGAACAGGGAGCCATGTGAGAGTCACACTGTTTCCTGAGCCCCCAAAGCCTGTGAGAGTGGAAAGTGGTGCTGGCAGGGAGGATAAGGCCTCAGCCTCTTTCTAGCAGCCACAGCAGGTATGGCAGGAAGCAGCCTCATGTATTTCCTGTATTGCTTTTTTCCCGCCTAAGCCATGTCCACCACTCAAAATTCAAAAGATTCCATAAAGTTTTATCTTCTAGAACCCAGAGTTTTATCTTCTTTTGAAAAAATCTGGAAGATCTGGCATTGCAGGGCCACATCCCTGCATGGAAACCCTCTGCAGGGGTGGGGTGGCGGCTGTTTTCTGTAGATGGTAGGGCTTATAGTTGGGACATGAGCACACCTGACTTCCAACAGTCCCCCTCACCCACCTGGCCTTGCTGGGCTTGTAGCTGTTATGCCTGTTCTAAGTGGCCTCTCAGGACTCTCCTATGCCCCAGGCATGTGACAGAAGAGGCAGAGTTATAACCCTGCAGCTCAGTGCAGCCTGTGTGGACAGTTGGGGGGGATCAGGGGCACTCTTGGTGCCTTAACACCTGGACGTCCTTTAGACCTTTAGACACATCGGAAGTAGAGGTGGGAGTCTGAAATGACCAAAGTTATGTTTCCTGTCTTCTCATTGGGGTGAGTCTAAAAACAAATAATGAAATCACCTACAGAAAGAAGAGCTCTTGCAGTCTTGCATAGAGGAGCTCAGGAAGATTCACATCCTGATCATGTTTTAAAACTTTCTTAAATACTTAGTGCTTACTATTGTTGGGCATTGCTCTAGACACTTGGGAACTGGCTGGGAAGAAGACAAAGCTCCTCTCTTTATGAAGCTTGCATCCCACTGGGAAGACAGCCCTCGTCTTATTATTGGGGAGATTTGACTCAGTTAATCACCCCCTCTTCATTAGGGCACTTTCTTCATTTGGCTTCCAGAACTCACACATCCCTGGCTTTCCTCCTCCTCCCTGGCTATTCCTTTTTGTCTTCTTGGCCAGTTCCTCCCATTCCTCTGACCCTAGAATGTTGGAGGCCCCGGGACTCAGACTTGTATGGCTCTCTTACTACACTCACTTTCTTGGGGCAGATTCCTCTATGGAAGCCGCAGATCCCAGAGCTTACTCAGTTAGACACTGGGTGTCTATGGGGCATTTCAAACTCCATCTTCTCTTGCTCACCCTTACACCCTTTCCATCTCACTCAGTCACCTCCTCAGTTGCTCAGAGCAAACAAATTGCTGTCATTCTTGAAAACTCTCATACATACCCTCTCCAACCTGTCTGCAGTGTTTTTTTGTCTCTATTTTTAAAATATATCCAGAATCCAACCACATCTCTGCACAGCCCTTGCTACAAGATGCTGTCGCTCTTCCCTAGATCACTGCCAACAGACAGAGGCCTTCCTTGTATTCCTGCTTTTGCTCTTCTCCCTCCACAGCCTGTTATTCCTACAGCACCGGGAGTGATGCTGTTACCGTCTAAACCCCTCAGAGCCCCAATGGCTTGCCTTCTCTCTGAGTACGAGTAAGACCCATGAGGCCCTGAGCTATCTGAGCCGCATTATCTCCCTTATCTTGCGTTTGGTTGATCTTTCCGTCCTTCAACCTGCTCTAGCCATGTATGTGACTTTGAATTCCCCGTGACCTTGCATTTGTTGGTCCTCTGGCTGAAATCCTCTTTCCTAAGATACTATCCCCTTCAGTGAGGCCTTTCCTGACTGCTGTCCACATAATCCTGACAAATCATTCCACAAAATTATCTCCCCACCTTGATTGACTAATCCCCCCCACAGGACTTATCAATACATTAACAACATATTTAATTATTTTTTACTGCCTCACCACCTGCCCTCCCCTGCCCCCCACTAGAATGTAAGCTTCTAGGGAAGAATTGTTGTAACTGCTACATCCCTGTCTTAGTTTTTTGCTGCTATCACACAATACCATGGACCAGGTAAATTATAAGCAATAGAAGTTTATTTGGCACACAGTTCTGGAGGTGGGAATTCCAAGATCAAGGGGCTGTATCTGGTGAGGACCTGATCCCTGTGCTATAGTGTGGTGGAAAGCATCATGTGGGGAGAGAGCACACACTTGAGCGAGAGCGAAGGGGACTGAGTCCCTCCCCCCATGGTTAACCCACTTCCCTGGTAACTAACCTGCTCCCATGCCGGGGGCCTTGATCCATTCATGAGGGTCATGCCCCTGTGACCTAATCCCTCTGACGCCTCCTGCTTCTTAATATTGTTACAATGCAAATCAAACTTTAGAGAACACCTTAAAACCAGAGCAGTCCCCAGTGCCCGCATGTTATTGCTCAATACATATCTGTTGAATGGATGAATGAACGGCTCGGTCTCAGAAGGCCGCCCATCCGAATTGATGGGTGCATTACAGGTCGAGTCCACACTTGTTGATTGAGAACTCCCTATGTGCTGCGCAGTGCGGCCATGGCTGAGTAAACAACAAACAAAACAGGCACTGGCGTGTGCATTTCAGGTTCACAGGGTGACAGGGCCCTGCTTACTCAGAACCTGCCCCGCAGGTCAAGGCTCACTCTTAGGGGCCTGTGGGAGCATTTCTCTTTCCTTTTGTTTTTCCCTTTGACAAGCTGAGCATCATGTTGGGTTCTTCTGGAAACCCTTTGTAGAAAAAAAGTTTCATGATTTTTTTTCTATATAATTAATGAAGCCAGAGGGGATCAGAAATAGGAAAGAGATAAACATTTAATTAAGCCACTTTTTCTTTAGAATATCATTTAATTGACTTGGTGACGAGATTTCAGAAAATGTAGTTTTTGGCTTACTTCTTAACTTACATGTGTCTGATGAGCTCATTTCTCTGTCTCTGGGATAACAGAGATGGGACTGAATTCTGTTTTTGAAAAGGGCAGGCCAGAATGCATTCAAATTTTAATTTTTTAATCTTTTTTTATTTAAGAGAGAAAGAGAGAGGGAGAGTGTGTCAATTTTATTTAGTTTTTCACGTGGCTTTCGTTGCTCTGACACTTAGTTGTGTACATGGTGCTGGGGTTTGAACCCGTGTACTTGCGCATGCCGGGCAAGCGCCTTAACTGCTGAGCCACCGCTCCAGGCCCTCAAATTTGATTTTTAGAAGGAACCTCTTACTGACACTGCAGCTGTGAGTCCAGTGCTATGTTGAGCTGCAGTAAGCTTTTGATTAGGAATCGTTTCATGTAAAAATAAATAAATAAATAAATAAATTCCTTTTTCTAAAGAAAGAGAGGGAGAGTGAAAGAGAGAGAAAGAGAGATTTTATTTAGTTTTTCATCTGGTTTTTGTTGCTCTGACTCTTCATTGTATATGTGGTGCTATGGTTCAAACCCACATTCTTGCCCATGCTGGGCAAGCAACAGAACTGCTGAGCCACCACTCCAGTCCATTAAAATAAGTTTTAAAAAATTTATTGGTACCCGTGATTGAACCCAGAGGCACTTAACCCCTGAACTGCATCCCCAGCCCTCTTTATTTTTTTTTTTTATTTTGAGAAAGAGTTTAAACAAGTTGCTTAGGGTCTCACTAAGTTGCTGAGGCTGGCCTCAAATTTGTGGTCCTCCTGCTTCAGCCTCCCAATTCACTGCACCTGGCTAAATGTTAAAGAAATTTTAAGGAAAACTAGGACAAGCCTACAACTTGATGGAAGTAGAACACATTAACATGAGACACCATAACAGGCAGACAAAAATTGTGAACATAGAAGACCATAATATTAATAAAATAATGAAGGGTCCTAAATGATCTTGCTTGCACATTGCAGGGTTCTCAGTATATTGCTGCAAGTAGAAAGGGTGGGAAGGAGACAAGCAGTCTGTTAGAGAAAAGAGAGTGCCATTTTTGGAGAAGCAGCAGGAGAAATTGGAGTTTCATACATTTATGCTAAGGTAATTCTAGATACTAATGTATTTGCATAAACAAAACATCAGAAACAAAAGGATTAAGTTCTCTTTTTCTTCTCTGGGAATGCCATTACATTACCCTTTTCCCTATATTTTTCTGTATTTTATATCAAAGATTTCCTGACATTCAACAGAAAAATAGAAAACTTCTGAAGAAAAAGTAGAGTTTTGGTGGAAAAGACTACAGTTTTAATCTCAGACCCTGGGAGGTGTCTCGTCGCTGTAAGTAGAAGCAGATTTGATATCATTCCTTTAATTAAAACCGTCTGATGCACAAAACCCATTCTCAGTTGCCCTAAATAACTTATTTTCCAACTCCATCTTCAAACAGTTTGTCTTCCAATAAAACATGTTATCATTTCTTCAGAAGACTGATAACCGAGAGTTGTGAATAATGGAAAAATGGCAAAACTTGCTATACATAATCAGTTGGCAAAGGAAGGAGAAATAACAGCTGTTTAACTGTTGCAGCATATATTTTTAAACTAAGCTTGTCAGTCAGTATGGCTGCCAAGTCACAGATTTTCTTCAACAATCTCAAGATGGCTTTAGGCCATACAGATACGAGTTTGTTGGTGGCTTTCTTCTCCCACTGAGCCTTTGACTCTGGAAGTATATTATGCCTGGGGAAAGGGTACTCTCAGAGACACAGTAGTTGCCGAGGGTCCCAGATCTTCCAAAGTAAATGTCAAGTTTTGTGAGCTAATCAGTGTTAACTTCCATAAATGCAGGTGGGCACTGATTTGTGGGAACAAATGTTATCCTGAAAAATTGATTGGCAGTCAAAATTAACATAAATGAAAATAAATATTCAATGCAATAATCAAAATAAATATTCAATGCAATAATCAAAATAAATATTCAATGCAATAGTGGAATTGATCCTTGTACGACTCTGTGGACAATTATTTTGCAAAATAAGGATTTTTTTTTTTAAAAGAGAGAGGGACAGTGAGAGATACAGAGAAAGAAAGAAACAACTTTATTTAGTTTTTCACATGGCCTTAGTTGCTCCAACACTCAGTTGTGTACGTGGTGCTGGGGTTTGAACCCGGGTCCTCGTGCTTGCCAGGCAAGCGCCGAAACCGCTGAGCCACCGCTCCAGCCCCCAGGATTTTTTTTTTTTTAAAAAGCATCTTGATTCAAATGTGTCAGGATGGAATTCCAGTTTTACCTCTGACTGGCTTTGTGGTAGTTACATAGGGGGTTAATTATAAGGAACATTATCTTTTCATCTATAAAACTAACTGAAATCAGTAAGAAAAATGCACAGGAATATAATAATAAAGTGGGCAAGATATATGGACGGGCAATTCTTACCAGAGAAAGCTGAAACACCTAAAACTTCTTGGTCATATTAACTTCAAGGAAATGCAAATTAATGTGAGGTACTACTTCAGAAAAAGATATCTGAAATATTAACTGTTGAGGAGGATATGTAGAAACTGGAACTCTCCTATATGGCTGCTACAAATACATTTGGCAATATTATGATGAAGAAAAAGAATAATAACAGCCTTGATTTGTCCTCAACCTTAAATAAATTGCTTCTGATATGTCGCTATTAGGTACGATGCTTATTATAACATAGTACCATTAGTTAGATTAAAGTATTTCCTTTTATCCCCAGTTTGCTAAGAGTGTGTTTTTCTTTTAATCATGAACTAATGTCAAAATTTAGTAGATGATTTTTTGGGGCCTGTATTGAGACGATTTTGTGATTTTTAATCTATCAACATGGATGAGTTATACTACTAATTACCAATGACCGAATCATTCTGGCACATTTGTGTTAAACACTATTTATTCATAACTTCAACACACATATATAACTGAAAGTAGTTTACTCATATTTTATTTAGGATTTTTATATGTTTATCATTAGAGATATCAGTCAGTGGTTTGTTTTTCCATGTAGCATTTACCTAGTTTTAATATTAAGTGTATACTAGCCTCAGAAAATGAGCAATGGGCCTTTCTCTTTTTTAAAAAAAGAAAAAAAACCTCTGAATTATTTGTATAAAATACAAAATTTCTGCTTTGTAAAAGTTTAGCAAAAGTTGTTTTAAAATTTGTGGCTGATCCTTAACTCCTGACCAGTTTTCAGCTTTATGTATATTCATACAGATTTTCCAACTTTTTCATAGCCAGTGTTGGCAATTTATATTTTTCTTTTTCTTTTTTTTCCAATTTATATTTTTCTTGAATTTTCATTTGAGTAGATTGGCATAAAGTTTGACATAATATTTTCTTCTTATAAACATTCAATCGTATCTGCAGTTATATCCGTTCTTTCTTCCTAATATTATTGTGCTTCCTTCTTTTTCCCATAATCAGTCTTCCACAGAGATTGTAATTCCTTTGTGTGTGTGTTTTCCCCCAAAGAATCATTTTTTTTTTAACTGATCAATTCTACTATTTCTTTGCTTTCTCCTCTATTTGGTTCTTTTGTATTTATTATATCCTTCAGGTTTGCACTGTTCTTTTTACTTCTTCAGTTGCTGGGCTCCTTTCTTTTCTTTTTTCTTTCCTGACATGTGCATTTGAAGGTATACAGACTTCCCCCTAAAGAATATTTAAGCTACTTCTCTGATAGTTCGTTAGCTCTGGTTGCTAATTAGTTCTGGTTGTTAATAAGTACTAAACATTTTCATTTTGATTTCTTCATCGACTGTGCATGATTTAGGGCCATGTTTGTCTGTTTCCAAGGGCATATTTTTACCTGTCTTTTAATTGTTACTTCTAATTATGCAATGATGCTAATGCAGTTATTTTATCCCTTTCAGATTGTTTTTTCTTTTATTGTCTGGCTCTAGTTCCTCACTGACCATTTGTCACCTTGGTTTTCCCTTATTGCAAGACATTTCCAAGTGTTGGTTGTTTTTCATTGTGATCTTTTTTGCATGGGCTTGGTTGTGGACATTTCCACACAGGGTATTGTGTGTTTTTTTCCCCTACTTGTAGCCCCAGTGAGACAGAAAGATAGACCACCCATAGACAGCCAGGAAAAGGGTCTCAGCGAAGAAAGGGAGGAAGAGAGAATTGGGAAGTCAAGCTTCTGACCCCAGCTATTCCTAGCCACGGGATAGCCTTTAGACAAGACCAACCACAAAAGGTACTTCCTCTTGTGCCAGTAGACTGTCACCCCCACCCTTATGCTGATGAAGGCTTGGAAATCACTTTTCTCCAGATGTATGGAAGAAGGCAAAAAAACCTATACCCTACCAATCATCTATACCCTGCCAATCATCTTCACCCTGCCAATCATCTATACCCTGCCAATCATCTGTAGGGACAAATCAAGCCCATAAAACCTCCTAGACAACAGACGCCTGTGGGCAACCCCTCCCTCTTCAGGGATGCTCTGCTTTCTTTCTATTACTGTAATAAATCCTGCTAATTTCCTCTCACCCTTGTGTCCATGGACTTCATCTAATTTGCAAGACAAAGAACCCACCTTGTTACACCAGATTGTCATGGATTAGGACCTGTTTCAATGTTAAGTTCTCAGTTTGTTGTTTCTCTACCACAATTTGTAAATTTGATTTCCCGCCTTGACCTATGTCAGAGGTTTTGGATTTTTCTTTTTTTGAGCTGTCTCCTCTTTCCAGAGCCCCTGTAGAAGACAAGCTATCTTACACTGTCCTGGGCTGTTGAGCGGCTGTCCTTCTGGAGTTCTTGTTTTGTGGGAGACTCTGTTCTAGTTTCTACCACCTCATGGGCTCAGAAGCCTGTCTTATGTTCCGGGGTGGATGCTGACCTTCCAGCTCCAGCTGGACACCCTGTGGGCTGCTGAGCCTCAGTTCGCATGCTTCCCACTCTAGTTCTGAGTAGCCGTTCATTTCTCTAATTCCCTCTGAGACTGGCCATCTGTTAACAGTTTTGGCTATATTTTAGAATGTCTAATTTTCTAAGAGTAGAGGGGATGTACTGTCAGATCAGGCGAACTTGTTATAACCTATGTAAAATTTTATAAATGTAAGTTAGAGATATTTCTTATCTTCTATCTCAAACTTTTACTCCTAAAATGAACTGTTCTTGTACATGTTCATGTTTTTAAGTGTTAAATTTTCTTAAAGCATGTGAAACACATAAACGCATTATTTTAAATAAAGGTCACGTAGAGGAACTTTTTCCCCTCCCGCTAAGGATTGAACCCAGGGGTACTTAACACCTGAGCCACATCCCCAGCCCTTTTTATTTTTTATTTTGAGACAGAGTTTTGCTAAATTGCTCAGGCTGGCTTTGAATTTGCCATCCTCCTGCCTTTGCCTCCTAAACTGCTGGGATTACAAGTGTGTGCCACCTCACCCAGCCTAGAGAGGGGAACTCTAAGTATGAATGGCGATTTTGTTCTAAGGTTGTCCTAAAGCCTAGGAAGAAAAAGAGTAGGTCCTGGCTTCACGGAGATGATATAATTCCACTTTACTGCTCTTTTATTGTACCAAATAGATTCGCATCAATGTTAATTTGTTCAGCCAGAAGCAATCAGATGCTCTTGAGCAGTGGAAAGTCAAGAAGCTTAAAGTGATGTGTGCAGCTCTGTATGTCTAAAATGATGGGTTTTGGCATTTTGATAGACTGATAGGCTTTGCACTCATCTGCATTTTCACTGAGTTCTTAACATAGAAATGGAATAGCTCTTTTTTTTGAAAAGGACGATTTTTTTCCTGCTCAAATCTGATTTTCTTTGACAGGATCAAATTTTTATAAGAAATAGAATGGCCGTCTATAAGAGTCCTGGGATACTAACTGATACATTCAAGTTAACATAAATCCCCCTTGAGAGAGAGAGAGAGGGGGAGAGAGAGAGAGAGAGAGAGAGAAACAATTTTTGTTTAGTTTTTCATGTGCCTTTTGGGTACGCGATGCTGGTTTGAACTCGCATACTTGCGCATGCCAGGCGAGGGCCATAACCACAGAGCCACTGCTCCAGCCCTCCCCCTTCTTTTTAAAATGCTTATTATTTGTAGATTTCCCTTTACAATGATACAGAAACTCCTTTTAAAAAGCAGATTAAACTCAAAGAATTTCACACCAGCACTTTTTATTGTTTTATTGTGAAAATAATTTGGCAATATGGGAAAAATTAGTAACTTGAAATTATGAACTGATATTTGAAGATGTTACTGAGTTTAGGATCTACTAACAGGGTGAATCCATACATGCTGCTACATTTAAAATACAGAGTTTGTTTAAATAATTGAAGAAAGAAATATACCCAGGGTCTAACTAATAAATATCTTCTTTTTTTTTTTTTTTTAAGAGAGAGAGTGACAGTGAGAGAGAAAGAGAGAATCTATTTTATTTGGTTTCTCATGTGGCTTTTGCTGCACCAACACTTCATTTTGTACATGGTGCTGGGGTTTGAACCCATGTCCTTGTGTATGCCAGGCAAGGACCATAATCGCTAAGCCACCATTCCAGCTCCTAAATGGCTGATTTTTCTTCCCAGCTTTTGACATTTAGTCATTTTAAAAAAGTGTGGCCATGAGGTTTACCTTCTGTTAAAACATCTTTGTCTGTGTGATAGTTCACACCTAGGTACATACTTTTTGATGTTCTTCTTGCCTGTTGGTATATGTAATTTATGCTCTTGAATTTAAAGAATACTACTTCATTAGCATTGTACAGAAGCTATTTTGAAACACCCTTTCAGAGACAACCAATGCAGTAATCATGGATAGAACTGGCTCTGTCCTATTGAACAAAATTGCTTATGTATCCCATTTTGTAAGATGAAGGCGATAATAGTATCTCATGGGTAGTCTGGAGGCTGAGAAATGTGAAGAAATTATGTGCTTTCTATATGGTGAATATTCACTTTAGCCGTCGTAATTGAATATGCATTTGTTCCGCCTGGAAACACGCTAAAAATCCTTATAATATAATTATTACCAACATACTAACAGTTGAGACAATGTCTACCATCTTTATGGGAAATTCAATTCGATTTTTTTTCCCTGAGAAAGCAGTCAATCTAAGTGTGTGGATTCCATTGAAAAATGCCTTTCCTTTCAGATATTTCACCTTCATTATGACTGAATCCTAGAAAACAAAATTTGGAATTTAGCTCTGGCTGTAGTTTGCTGATTACTCATCGTTTTAATCCAAAATTTAATGAAAAATATCAAATTTTCAAGTCCTGGCAAGGGGAACCTAAATGTCAATTTTTTTCTACACTGCCTGTCTAATTCCTTTAATTGTCTCTGCAATGTCATTTTACTCCCTGCACCCCGTTCTTTTGCTTTCCAGAGCTAAGGCTTTTCCACTTGGAACCATCTACTCTGGCTTTTAAAACGTTAGCTTTCCAGCTGGGACTGGAGTGTGTGTAAATTGCAGAAAGCTGTGCTTGTGAATTTCTGGTTTGCATTAGACCATCATGGCTTATTGTTCTGAAGGCTCTTGGAGGGCTCAGTCCCAAGGTGCCATGCAGCCTCTCCAGGATGAGCCATTTCTTTAAAACAGCTGTTTGTTTGACTTCTTTGAGTTTAGAAAACCCTTGGGTAAATCTTTAGATACAGTTCGTCACCATCGTGTATCAAATGAGGATAATCTGAATCCCTTGAAAGCATGCATAAAATATGTAATTGCCCTTGAAAATGAGCACAAATAATTTACTGGTAAATATTTGTTTTACTAGACCACATCCCGCGTCCCTAGGCTGCAGTCTGTACGACACAGATGCTGATAACGCTCCCATTTTTATTGTTGTTCCACTGTGGTCCAAAGTCGGTGGCTATTTCTAAGGCTTTTTTTCCCTGAGTCAAAAAGTAATAAGAGACAGAGTAAAAGATCTTTTATTGATTCCACTGCTGACTTCCCCGACAGCAATTTCCATTACTTCCTGGGCTGGTGTGCTGTTGAGCATCAGATCTCATTTGAACCCTTGGCAATCAGGACCCTCTATCTCTGAGCATTTTATGCTGACCTCCCTGATCCTCCTGGCAATGTTATTTCTCCGCAGCCAGGGGAGGAGGGTCCAGTCCTGGTGTCGGTTGTCTTTATTCCTGATCTCATCCTTGGTCTGATGTTCTCTCCTTCCATCCCTCCCTCCCTACTTCCTTCCTTTCCTTCCAGCTCTGTAAGCTCATCTTTAGCTCTCAATGACCTCCTGATCTAAAAGCCCCTTAAGTTTTACTAATCATTCACCCCTCACCCTGGAGCTATCATGTCAACTTCTACTGACTTAGCTCTTCTTGCGTTTAGAAATCAATCTTGTACACAATGAAGACTAGTCTCGTATAGCCTTGGGTTTCCAGCAATCCCAGTGTGATCACCGGTTGTACTCCCTGCCCCAACCCAGTTAGTTATAAAGACAAGTATAGCTTTTTATTTCTTTGACATTGCACGTTGAAAAAGTACTCCACCATCCATTCCAAGTCTGTACTTGTGTTTTGCTCATTGCCTCATTATGTCTGGTTTGTCTTTGTTTCTGAGTGACTGTTAGAGTACATACTAAGCATTTTATTATAAAAGGCCATGGCCAAAAGAAGTCTTCATATGTGCTCTTTTAAATACACCTAATACTGCAAAAACAATAAACCCAAACAAACCAAAACCCAAAAAGCTAAAATTGCTCTTGACTTCCTATTATCTAATAACAAGGAGGGAAACTTGGACAAAATCAGAAAGCTTGTCTTGAGAAAGTCAAGGGTGAGTTGGGTGGAGGGATGCAGTACGTAGAAGACTCCAGAAGCATAAAAGACTTTTCCAACCGTGTGATATATCCATATTTGCTTATTCATTTCTTTTTTAGTGTTCTTTTTTTAACCTCATGAAATGAAATCATCACAAGAAAAAGAAAGCGGTGGTATTTTGTTTAGGAAGGCACCTTATTGAGTTTTTTAAATTTACTCTAAGGATATAACAGTTCAGTTTTCCTGGGTTCGGAGTTTTGAAAAGATTAGTGAATTAATTTGACTGTAGCATGTCTGCTCAGTCTATTGCAGTATAGTAATTTATGAATACTGCAATTATTCATAGCTGTTTAAGATGGAGAATATTCCAAGCATGCTCAGCAAATCCATTATCCGTGAAAACTGTATGTATTTAGATGATTCCCAGGGTAATAGCATTCTCCATTCCACATGAAAATGTTTTCTTGAGAGCTTCAATCTGTCGCTAAATCTCTGTTCTCTGACCCCAGGGATGTCTGTTTACCATTGGAAGGAGGTTTCTTGTAACCAAAGTGGCCCTTCTTAACTTTATTATCTTGTAATTATGAAAAAAAAAGGAAAAAGAAAGTTATAACATATTTGTCAGGCTGAGAACAGTTCATGAGGCACTTTGTTTGGAACTTCCAGAAAAATCTTTTCTATGATGCTCCTTATAGGAAGTTGAGATAAAGTTAGGGAGCCAGTAAGGGCTTCCACTGACTTCTGTGGTTATTTTAACTTTGAAAGTTTATAAATATGCTATGAATAAACCTTAATATTTTTTAAAAATTCCTTTGTTAATTTATTGAAAAAAATTGTACTGAGTGCATATACGTGCAGGAGAGGGATAAGTGATAAACAGACCAGTCTAACCTCACAGGGCTGTCAGGGAAGAGATGGTAGTAAAACAGTTTTATGCTCCTACACACATTTATGTGTCCATGGCTATGAAAAGGACTGAGGCTGAGAAGCATGTCTAGGGTGCTTTAAGAGTATCCATGTAAGATGGAGCTAGAGAAGTTGTCCCTAGGGTCCTGACATTTGGGGTCAATGGGAAGGAAGTGGTGTCAATCAAGTCCTTTGGAGGTGTGGGCAGGTAGGGAGATAGGTAGAGGTTTGATGACTACTTTTGTGTCAACTTGACTAGGCTGTGATGCCCAGTTATTCCATCAAATGCCAATCTACATTTGCCATAAATTTTTTTTATTTTCAAAGAGAGAGGGAGAAAATGAGAAAGAGAGAGAGAGAATCAATTTTATTTATTTTTCCACCTGCCTTTGTTTCCCTGACATCTAGTTGTGTATGTGGTGCTGGGGTTTGAACCTGGGTCCTCATGCGTGCCAGGCAAGCGCTCCAACCTCTAAGACAATACTCCAGCCCCCACACATTTGTTTTTTATTTGAATTTTTTGTATCAGGTATTTAAACCAAGGGTTCTTTATCCTTGAGCTATGCCCCCAGCCCTTTTTAGTATTTATTTTGTGACAGAGTCTCACTAAGTTGCCCAGGCTGCCTTGAACTTGCTATCCTTATGCGTTAGTTTCCCATGTAGCTGAGATTATAGGTGTGTTCCACTGTGCCTGTCCAAAAATGCTTTCTAAAAAAATGTTTGTAACATTTAAATCAGTAGATGTTGAGTCAAGCAGATTACCTTCTGTAATGTGGGTGTACTTCATCTAATCAAGTGATGGCCTTAAGAACTAAGACTGAGGTCCCCCTCTCACCTCCTGAAAGAAGAATTTGAATTTTCCTCAAGACAGCAACATAGAAATTATGTCTGAGTTTCCAGTCTTTAGATTCAAACTGAAAAATCAGCTCTTGCTGGTTATTAGCCTGTCAGCCTGCCCTGTAGACCATACGTATGTTCTGTATTTCTGGAGAACCCTGACTAAGATAAGAGATGAAGAAGACTCTAGTAGAAGATACCATTTAGGAACTATACATGCCATGGTCTTGGGGTAAGAGGGAATTGGTGGTTGAGGAAATAAAAAGTGAGGGGAATTGCTGAAGCATCGAAAGCTAGTTGCAGGAGGAGTAGCCAGGTCAGATTTTGTGTTGTGAAACCATTTCAGCAGAGCTAGGACTTTAAACATTGCTGAAATATTAATTCTATGAATTTGTTTAGAACCTTGAAATCCAATTAGAATTTTAAAAATTTATTGTAAAGTACTTATTCACGCATGTACTTTTATACCGTGTAAGATATCCATAAATCACTTAAGTGTACAGTCATGCTTTACTTAGTGAGGGAGACATGTTCTGAGAAATGTGCTGACAAATGATTTTTGTCATTGTGCAAACATCAGAATCTACTAACACAAACATAAGGTGCACGAGACTCCTGCAGTGTAAAGTATTTTTATAAGTAAAATGAGTACACTTTAATGATTAAGTGGTGTAGTAAATATGTACAATAGTAATAGTTGTGTATTATCATCGTTACATATTATGTGCTGAACACAACTGTGCATGCAACACTTTATTCTGACTGGCACAAGAGGTTTGTTCACACTCAGTATCACCACGATCACGTGGGGGATGTGTCGCTCTGTGATGTTAGGAAGGTGGCAAGGTAACTATGTGACAGGAATTTTTCAGCTCCATTATAATCTTGGGGGACCACAAGATTTTTGGTCTGTTGTTGACAAGAGCGTCATGATGCTGGATGTGACTGTATTAAAACTTTCATTGTTTTCCTTCTTCTCATTTCTCCCTGTCCTTTCTGTACAGCGTGCTCATCCCAGATGTTTCCTCCTTTGACCTTCGGATTACTCATGCATTCAACTAAACTTCCAATTACTTGTGCATCTGAGCATTGTGCTGTTGGAGTCACCTGACTTTGTGCTTTGGTTCCATACCACTTTCCATCACTCAGCTCCCTTTCATCTCTATTGCTTTAGCACCCTGATTTTCCTTTAAGTAACCGTCCTCTCTTCTTCTGTTCTAGACTGTGGTTCTGCCAGTAAAGGTACCCTGCCTTCCTTAGCCCAAAGTGTGGCTGCAGGAATTTGAAGCTTGGACAAGACAGAACACTATAGGAGCTGATTCATCCTGGAGGTGACTTTCTGAAGGGAGGTCCAGCTGTTCCTTCTACTTGGGTCCTCAGTCTAGCCCCAGTTTCTGTCCTTTCTGAAACCTGGTTTTACAGTTTTGTCTTTGATGTTGGAAGCTATTCCTTGTAAATCCTTTCTGTGCTGAACTTAGCCAAAGCCATTTCTGTGGCTTGAAGTCTAAGAGCCTATTGATCCAGGAAGGAAGGAAAGAAGTGGAGAGTTTGGTGTGGCCAGGGAGAATGGTACATGTGGGAAGCAGTGGAGATAAGGAATCCAGGGCTAGTTTTTTTTTTTTTTTAGAGAGAAGGACAGTGAGAGAGAGAGAGAGAGAGACAAAGAGACAGAGAAAATCAATTTTTATTGAGTTTTTCACATGACTTTCGATGCTCTGACACTTAGTCGTGTACGTGGCTGCTGGGGTTGGAACCCGTGAACTCGCGCATGCCATGCAAGTGCCATAACCACCGAGCCACCGCTCCAGCCCCCCGGGCTAGGTTTTAAAGAACAACAAGAAAAGAGACCTCTAAGAACTGGGAAATAAAGATGTCCTCTAAGAGCATATAGATGGGAAGTGTTCTGTTAGTGAGAGTGAAGCAAGAACCAGTTGGGCCCATAAATGAGTTACTGAATAGTTACGGGACACCCAGAATCCAAGGGAGATGCATCCTCAAAAAGTTGATGTGATTCTTTTTGCAGAACAGGAAAGGGCTAGTCAGTAGCTCTGTAACTAGAGTACATGCTTACATGTATGAAGTCCTGCGTCCTGAGTTCACTCACAAAAAAGAAAAGAAAAGAAAGCTGGTCAGCCTGGATTGAAGCCCAGTGAAGTGGTGTTGTCATGAGAGAGAGCTTCCTGTATCTGCAGCATGTACCTACAATGAGACAGATGGGTCTGGTCATCAAAGCCAGAACCACCACCCCCTTAAGGGTCCAAACAGCTGAACAACTAACTCTCCTTCATCCATAAATAATCTTATTATAAGATGACTGCTCATGTAACTGCTTCTGGGGGAGGAATATGCAGCTCAGTCCAAATGGAGGATTAGGAATTGTCTAGTAGATATGCCTCAATGAAAATTAATACACTGGCAGTTTTTGTTCTTACATGACTCTTGCAGGCTTACTTAACATGGGTCTACTGCCAAGATACTTGATCACATTTCTCAGCTTATGAATCAGGACAAGTCTGTTGTCTGTGGCGATTCATTCATTCAGGTAACGTTATGAAGTCAGAGCTTCTTTGTATTTTCCATAAAGCCACATTTATTTTTTCTATTCTATCTTATAGGAGCTTACCCAAAGAGGTTACTTAGATAGGAAGGTCATGATCAGATTAGAGAGAATCCCACATTCCAGGCAGAGAGAGATTCTGCCATAAGGACAGCCTAGGAGGAGATCATGGGAGCCCCAAAGAGAGCCGAAGAGGTGAGAATGGAGAAATAGCAGTGGAGCCAGGGTGGAGAAGCCAACCACTGGACTGAACTAGGATCTCTAGATCTCCATGACTTGTTTGATAGGTAAGGTGAAGGCTACCTAGCAGAGTAGGCTAGAATCAATGGTAACAAAAAAAAAATCTTATTTTTTTCTTTTATTAAATAATTTTATCTGAATTCCAACAAAAATGCTACAATAATTAAAATTGTGACCATATGGAAACACAGAATTGGCATTAAATTAGTGCTATGTCAGTGCATTGCACTAAACCACAAAATTCCCCAAGAGGTTTAGCAACATGTTGGATAAAGTGAAATGAATCTGTTAGAGCCACAAGTTGACATACGTGGAGGTGATGAAACCGTGAAGTAAACTTAGAGCAATAGAAAAGGAAGCTAAGAAATGTATGTGAACGCATCTGAATTCTGTCCAGCAAATGAAGCCTAGTTCCTAATGTCATTTTTTTTGTAGTGTTGTGCAGGGAGGAGGCTCTGAAATGCTAGCGTTGTTGACCTTCATAGTCTGATGTGTTGTTGATTGCACCTCCTGGACAAATGTGATGAAGTTTTGTAACCAGGTCACTATTTAATACTTGATTCACTATCCTAAATTTAGAAAAGTTTGTGGTTCTAATAGCAATTGACACATCCCAGAGAATTTCAAGTTCCTTTTTGCTGCTGTGGGTTACATTCCCCTCCAGGGAAAATCAGAGCTGCCAGCCAAATTAATGAGAATTACAAGATTGTTATGGGGCAAATAACCAGGAGGTGCTGCTGATAAGAAGTCCCAGATGATTTTAAAACTCTCCTTAAGTTTTGGCTCCATGGTTAGAATAGTGCTTTTTGTTCCAAATATTTTAAAAAAGAAAGGCCTGTAAGTGAGTTGTATGACTTTTCACTCGCTTGCATGAAGTCCAGGGCTGTGTGGCTGTGGGATGAATTTAGCATCCTTACGGCAACCATTCTTGGTGTTGGAGAGCAGATTTTCTGCTTTACTGTGTGTAAAACAGATTTGTTCATACGTTATAAAATGCAGCAGTTCATATTTGACCCTAGAGCCTCAGCCATGGAGGTTTGGAAAACGGGACCTCATTGAAACTTCAACCAGAAACCTTTCCCATTCAGTGACTCCTTTGAGTTTATCAATACCTCACTCCAGGGGCATAAAGAAGGCTTTGTGTTGCTGAACTGATAGGCTCTGCTGGAAGAGGGAGCTTGGCAGAGAATGTACCATAGGCTTCAAGAGAAAATAAAATAAAAGGGCCATGTGGACACTGTCAAAATGAAGTGCCATGTTTTCATTCACTCTCTGGGGCTACATCTTTATGCTGAGAGGTTCAGGGACATCAAAATACTGGCTTTCTTAAGTGAACATTCCCCATCCCCTTTGTATTGTCTTCTATTAGCGATTCCTATGTTTAACATAACTCAAAGGCTGAGATGCTTAATTTTATTAGAAAACAGCACAGACTTCTCAATTTGAGGTATTAGAGATTATTGCTAGTCTCTATTTTAATGCAATTGTGTGCAGATAGGACTCATGAGAGGACTAGCTTTTGTGAATTCTAATCTCTCACCTTTTTTTGTGTTCAGTGTAGATCTTCACATACTAGAAAATTGGATAGCAAACCTCCAAACTCAACAGCAAAAATATTAATGTAACCATTCCTACTGTAAAGACATGACAGAAGCATCTCTTAAACCATGTGTAGTTATTGCAATAGTCACTGCCACCCCCCAGCACAACCTTGCTGCTCGGTAGATTTACTGTCCTGCCCATCTTATATGCTCATGAGAAGAGCAAATCTCATTTTCAGTAAACATGCTTTCTTTGAATTCTCTGCTTCTTCACACTTGTTCTAAATTTGTTATTTCTTGTGTTGTACCCAACCCCACAAACCCACAAATCTTAACATTCCATCTGGCCCATGTTGTTTGAAGGGTGTGTTTTACTCTGTTGTAGCAAAAATAAATTTTATACATAAATGAAAACTGGACAGCATATTCACATGGTTCTTGAGCATGCCTTGGCACACTTCCTATGCCCCATATTGACACCTTGGATAATTCCAAGCAAGCCACAGCAATTTTGTGCCTCAGTTTCCCCTCTTGCAAATATGAATCATTTGGTTTCCAGAAAAAGACCCATGCAAAGCACTATGAGCTCTCCAATGGTGATTTGATAAGGACTCCACCATGCCACAGGAGGCTCTGAGGATGGCATGATCCTTTAGAACTGTGCCAAACTGGAGTGAGGGGTAAGATCCTTCTTCAGGCAGATGAGTCATTGAATACAGATTGTCCTAGGAAGAGTCTGTGACTTTGGTTGAGATGGTTGTTTTCAGCTGAAGTTAACTCCCAGAGAGGGCTCTTGGCAGAAAGCTGTTGTCTGACAACCTTCCCAGCAGGTGAGTAGTCAATCCTTAATTCTTAGAGTGGGGATCTGGCCAGCATAGCACAGCCTGGCATCCAAACCAAATTCGAGCTGGAAACAGCATGTTTTGAACAACTTTGTGGTGGTTGGTGTCTTCCAATGAAGACAGAATTATGGCATTAATGAGTAGAATTCTTTTTCTGAACGTCCATCACTGTTACACGAAGTTCCAGGACAGCCTGATACTAAAGATCTGGATTGAGGGTTGCTACAAAACGGTTCTTTCTGAAGTTTCGTTGATCATTAAGGAGTCTTTTCCTCTTTGTACACTCAGCACCACAAAAAAAGTCTAATTACATTTCATGTACACTAGTGAATTCTAATAATCAAAGAGGAACATTTATATCACTGAGTTTCTCAGGGCTTGGTTGTGTATACAAAAATAATTAGCTGTTTAAAAGAAAAGAGCGTTGCATTTAGTTGAAATATCTCTTCAGTCTTATAAGGTGGAACAGTACTCCTACTCTCCCCACCCCCTTTTATTGACATCCGTGAAGACTTTTAATAACATAATGACCTGTTTACATTATAACATTATAGTATGGGAGTAACACAATTTATTGACACAATTCTATGTACAACTATCTTAATTTAACTGTGTTGAAAAATATATGTAGAAACAATACAGAAGTGAAATATACCAAAATATTAATCATAGTTGTCTTTAGGTGGAAGGTTATGAGTGACTTTTTAAAAAATTTTATACCATGCATATAACATTTTAAAATTAATATTATTTTTATTAGAGAGTCATAGTTATATGTAGTAGTTGGGTTCATGCCGACAAACTCATATGTGCATGGAACTCAGTTTAAGTTTGTGATCCTCCCCTTATTCTTCACCCTTTTCCTTCTGCTCTCCCAAATTCCTTACCCTACTCTAGTAGACTTCCTTTTACTCATTCATTTATTATATTTGATTGATTCTCTCTACCTATGTATAAAGGTGGAGTTCCTAGTGGTATATTTATGTATGCATGTAACATAATTTTTAAAGAATTCATTCTGGGGGCTGGAGCGTGGCTCAGCAGTTGGAGCACTTGCCTGGCATGTGTAAGGACCCAGGTTCAAACCCCAGCACCACATACACAACTAAGCATTGGAGAAGCAAAGGCCAGATGAAAAACTAAATAAAGTTAGATTCTCTTTTTCCTCTCTCTCTCTCTCTTCCTCTTTCTCTTGAAAAAATAAAAAGAATTCATTCTGCATTGCCTCCCCTTACCCATCCCTTCACTCTGCCTCTTGATCTTCTCCTTCTACATTACTGATCTTCCCTTTATTATTATGCTATCATATCCTCCCCTACCTTCTCCTTTATTTTACTCTAGCTTCTGCATGTGAGAGGAAACATTCAACCTTTGAGTTTCTGAGTTTGGCTAATTTCACTTAGCATGATGTTCTCCATTTCCATCCATTTACTGGCAAATGCCATCATCTCATTCTTTTTGATGACTTAGTAGAACTTCTTTTGCTCTCTTTCATGCCCTGGACCCACCTTAGATAATCATGTGGGCCCTCCAATTTAGGGAGGGGGACTGGGCTAAGCTTGGATCCCCTGTGCTCCTCCAGCCTGAATCCCTCTGGGTTGGTTGATGTTGGGCTAGTCCCAGAGCTTCTTTTCTGGGTTCAACCTGTGGATGTTGGCAAGGTCCTGGCAGGATTGTGGAGAAATCTGCTTTTGATTTTGGCTGAGGGAACTCCAAATGGGAGGAGTGGAAAGGAGGTAAACTATTCTCATTCCTTTCCTCCACAGCAGAGACCCCTGGGCCAGGAAGCCTCAGGTCCTGAAAGTCTCCCCTTCAGCTGGGATCACCCTAGGGGCTACTGCGTCTTGAGGGGACTAATGAAAGCACCCCTTGCTCCCTCTTGCCCACCCATGCTTTCAAAGTGTCAACCATTCTTTTTCCTCCTGAACACCTAAGAGATGCTGTGATACCCTCAGGCTTTGTAGGGGAATCTAGTCCTCCCAATGTGGTATCTGGCATCTGTCTGAATTCAGGATCACTGTGGCAAAAATCTGAATTCCTTGTGAATCAGTGTTCCTTGTACCCCACACTGTGCAGAAGCACTGCTATAGTGCTGGGTGAGGCTCCACACTCTGGCAGCAAAGTGTTGCTTACCCCAGAGTCCTGCTGGGATTGTGGAGATCTTTTCACCTTTCAATATTTGTAGATTTCTGAGTCTCTGAGCATCTGCAATAGAATCCTGCTGATTTCCAGCATTGGTGGGTGGATTCCCTCTTCTCCACACTGTAGGACTGGTGGGATTTGAGTCCTGATTCAGAGAGTCAGAAGGGATGCTCCAGTTTGCCTTCTGCCATGATCCTGTCTGCAATCATGCACCTATGTTTCTAGATAAAATGTAAATATAGTGAATTTCAGAGTATTTCAAACTGCCTTCATTTCAATTCTTTGTATCATTTCTAATGAAAACTTGGGTATGCCTTATATTGGATACTCTGACAACTGGGGCCCCAAAACAACCATCCCCAAGGATTTCACAAAGAGATGTTTTAAAATATAGATTTCTGGGTCCACCCAAAATCCACAGAATTGGGATCTCAAAAGTTACCCAGTTTCCTTAGATGGTAAGCAATTTGTAGGCATATGGACACATGCTTCTTAAACTTTAATGTGCATATGAAATACCAAGGTATTTTAATAAGATGCAGATTCAGATTCAGCAGTTCTGAGGTAGGTTCAAGATTCTGTATTTTTCATTTTTTTTCATAAGCTCCCAGGTGCTGCTGGTGGTCTGTAGACCACATCACAAGCCCTGATGAACTTGATCATGACCTGAAATGTTTTCCCTAAAATCAGTCCGTGTCTTTCTTTTGGCCAACATTCATTATGTGACAAACTGTATTCTCACCTCTTACTCTGTGACTCTGCTTTAAAATATTTCTTGAACAGTTGATGACTGAGACTAGAATGGCTGTTCACCTTGGTTTGCCCATTGGGGTCCTAGGTCACATGTACTATCCTGCATAATTATTAAAAATTCTTCTAATGCCTTCACTCTTAGAAAGGTCTAAATTGGGAGATAAATGATAAGTTCATTTTTTCTGAATCATAAACACCGAGAGGTGATGCGTTATAATGTACAGAACGTAGGTTGTGTAAACAAACACCATGTATGCACAAATCCTGGTTTTATGATTCTTGCTATATATACACCTTTAAGCAGGTCAAGCCTCATAATCTCATATGAAAACAGCAGGGATTTATTATGAGAACGTTTGGAATGCATCTAGCAGTGTCTAGCTACTGCTAGCATATAGTAGGAATCCATTGATTTAGCCCCTGTGTCTTTATGGTCAATAAAGTGGACATCTAGCCTGCTTTGAAATGATAGAAGCAGAGTGCTGCTATCACCTCAGGATCAGAAGCAGCTGGAGTACTAAAATGATGCATCTGCTAAACTTGTATTTTGCTTCAACCCTCATGAGCCTCATATGGAATCTATCTCTAAATTCAACAGTCCCATGTGATTGCTTGTTTATCATGTGTGATGCAGCTACGTTAATAGACCTAAATCTTGAACTAGGGAAATAAAGGTATTAACATTTATTGAGTTCTAACCGCACCAGATGGAGGTAGTTCCAAATTGGAACAGACCACTAACAAAATCAGAAGGAAAGGCATAGGCAAGTTTAATCCATCTAAAAAACAGAAATAGTTAACAGATTTCTTTTGTGAACCTCTATAGCCCTTATTTTAGATCTAAGAACCTCAAAAAAGATTTTGATATGACTACAAAGCAAGAGGAGGATGTGGGTAGGAACAGAAAAAACTTGCTTATAATCTTACTGTATGCAGTAGAATCCCCATGAAAGCACATTCAGCAATAACGCAAATTTGAACAAGATACGTTTAATGATTGGCTCCTAGAATGTTTTTCAACTATTCATTCAGACTTGCTTGGTTGATATCATTAAGCTTTCACACTTTTAAAGAATTAAAAAATTTGGAATACCATTTGAGTGTTGTGGTAATGTTTTAACTTACTAAGGAAACAATTCAGACCCTTGTGCTCTGTGTACATTCTTATTAAATATCCCAAATAACTTTATGGAGTAAGGACTGTTATATTTCCATTTTATAGGTGAAGAAACTGAGATACATTCAGTTGCATGCAGGGTCACTTCAAAAGTGAGAGAGAGGAGCTGGAGCAGTGGCTCAGAGGTCGGAGTGCTTGCCTGGCATACAGAAGGACCAGTGTTCAAACACCAGCACCACATACATAACTAAAGGTCCGAGAAACAAAGGCCAGATGAAAAAATAAATAAAATTGATTCTTTCTTTCTCTTTCTTTCCCTCTCTCTCTCTTAAAAAGTGAGAGAGAGAACAGATATTTGAACTTCAGTGCCTAAAACTCTCAGATCCTTATTTGTAACCATCACATATGTTTTCTCTGTGTTAATTAGTGCTTCCAATATTTCAACATTTCTAAAATATTTTATTACCCCACAGTCAAACTTGAGAATTTAGTTCAGGAGCATGGACTATGTGAGATCCATTTACATATTAAGTAAAGACAGCAATGACTTGGATTTGAGGCAACGAAACAAAATGTATTAATTTATTTGAAAACTTTATTGAGGTATAATTGAAGTATAATAAACCAAAGATACTTAAACTGTACAATTTTATCAGGTTGTTTGTGTGTGTGTGTGTGTGTGTGATGCTGGTGATTGAACTCAGGGCCTCTTGCATGCAAGGCAAGGACTCTACCACTGAGCTGTATCCCAACCCCCCAATTTTATCAGTTCTGACAAATGTACACAACCATGAAATCATCACCATAATCAAGTTAGCAATTATTTCTTTCTCCCTAAATTCTCCTCCAACTCCTGTGTAAATCCTCCGCCAAGATCCACAGGCAACTACTAATCTGCTTTCTGTCACTTTAGATTAGTTCACACTTTTTAGAGTTTCATTTAAATAGCATCATACGGAACATGCTCCTTTTGCCACATTTATTTCATTCATCATAATAATTGGGCATATCAATAATTTGTTCCCTTTTAAATGATCTTTTAGGGACATTTAAAAAAATAATACTCTGCTGTAAACCAACATCATCATGATAAAGCCCTATTCATACGGAGACGTGGAACAGGTTCATGGATATAAGGATTACCCCTGTGCTGGTATAAACTAATAAAGGAATAGGCTTCACAGCACGTGAAAGTTAAAAAATGTTTTAAATACAAAATTCTTCTTTAAAGTTTAGTTCTCTCAGTTGAACTTCAACCATTATTAAGGGACAATATGTTTACCCTAGGACCCCTCAACTACTGCTCTTTATTGTTTTTAGTTATTAACCAACCCTTACACCTGGACATAAGAGCCAGAAGTTTTTTTATTGGTACATTATAATTATATGTAATAGTTGGATTCGTTTTGCCATATTTGTGCATGCACATAACATAATTCGATCAACCTCGCTCCTCTTCCCCTTTCCTTCCTCCGCTCACCTCCGTCCCTTTGATCTGCTTGCTCTACTTTGCTGATCTTTTATTATTATTATTTTGATTTGTACATTATAATTATAGATAGCAGTGAGATTCTTTGTGGTACATTCATACGGTCACGTAGCATATTTTGGCAGAATTTGCTCCCTGGTGTTTCCCCATATCTTCCCTCCCTCCCTCCCTCCCTCTTGATCCCCCTCCTCTAGTTTATTGAATGGTTTCCCTTCTGTTTTCGTGACATCTCCCTTTATTCCATTCTTCCCTGCCCCCCTTCTCTCTAGCTTCTGCATATAAGAGAAAACGTTTAACATTTGACCTTCTTAGTCAGGTTTATTTCACTTATCAATATGTTCCTCAATTCCATCCATTTACAAGAAAGTGGCTGAGTAAAACTATTGCATATGTAGAACACGTTTTCTTTGTCCATTCATCTATTGAGACACCCAGGCTGGTTTCACAGCTTGGCTACTGTGAATTGCGCTCTTACAAACATTGGTATGCTATATTGGTATCAGTATAGTGGGCTGATTTTAGACCTTTCAGATAAATACTTAGGAGTGGGATAGCTGGGTTACTTTTTATTGCTGAGTCGTTTTGCATTGTATGGCTATATCACAAGTTATTCATCCATTTACCTATCAATGGACATTTAAGCTGTTTCCAGATTATTACTATCACATATAAAGTTTCTACAAACATTTGTGTACCAGTCTTGCTGTGGACAGATGTTTTTATTTCTTTTGGCTAAAAACTTAGGAGTAGATCAACTGTGTGGTATATGTATGCTGAAGTTTTTTATTTTTTTAAATTTATGTATTTTATTCAGAAATAAATGATTGCACAAGTGTTGTTTGGCTTCTCAGGTGAATAAAGAGTAAGCTACATTGTTGATTCTCCCCCCTAAATCCCTCCCTCTCTCTCCTCTCCCCTCCATCCTCTTCCCCTACATTTCTGTGGTTCCCCTAAATTATGTGTTACTTAGACTTTGGTGAGTCTCGTACATACGTTTGACTACTTTTCACCCAAGCCTGGATTTTGTTCTAGCCTCCACAAATGAGGGAAAACATATATACCTTGAGTCTCTGGGTTTGGCTAATTTCTCTTGGTATAATTTCTTCCATTGCCATCCATTTATCTTCAAAGGTTGTAATAGTGTTGTGTTTAACAGCTGAGGGGAAGTCCATAGTGTGTGTGTGTGTGTGTGTGTGTGTGTGTGCGTGTGTGTGTGTGTATGTGTGTGATACCTTTGTTAAACATCAATTTGCTTGTCTGGCATGTGCAAGGATGCAGGTTCAAACCCCAGTACCACTTATACAACAAAGTGTTGTAGCAATAAAAACCAGATGAAAAAGTAAATAAAATTGATTCTCTCTCTTTCTCTCTCTGTCTTAAAAAAAAAAAGACAATTGACTATATGTGTGTGACCATATGCGTGTGGGTTTTGCATTCCTTATTTTTTCCCATGGATCTACATATCTGTCTTTAGGTTTTTCTTTCTTTTTTTTTTCTTTCAGTGGTGCTTATCCACTGAGCCACATCCCCAGCCCTTTTTACTTACTTACTTACTTACTTACTTGCTTATTTATTTTGAGAGAGTCTTGCTAAGTTACTCAAGGTCTTGCTATGTTACTGAGGCTAGCTTTGAACTTGTAATTCTCCTGCCTTAGCCTCCTGAGCCCCTGGGAGTACAGTTATGTGCCACCATGCCACACATGTGTTCAATTGTTTGATAGCTTTAATTTTATTCAGTGAGAGGGATGGTTTGGAACAGGATTTTGATGCTGTATTGTGGAAGCAAAATATATAGTTTTAAAAATATTTTCAGATTATTCTGTAGGTAAATGTAGTTGCTGATTGGCAAAAGTTTCCATCTAATCCTGCCAAATATTGGTAAGAAACAAACTCCTTACAAATGTAATACAGAATTTTTGATGTACATGTCTGGTAGGATGCAAACAGGACCATCTACTCTTCTTTATGAGTGTTTAGAGCAAAAGGCTTGTGCAGTCAGATTAAAACATAGTTTAGGGAGTTGGACATTTTTATTATTAGTTCATATTTTATTACTAATACGTGTGACATTCACAAATTATTTAATTTCACAGTTCTAGACTTTAGTCTTGTGAGACTTCAATTCCAGATTAGCACAGAAACTTGATTTGTCAAAGAAAGGACTTGCTGAGCAAGTGGAAGCTCACTGAATGCTAGAGTTCTTGTGGAAATATGAAACACGGCACGGATTGCTACTGGAGGTGAGGAATCTGCATTTGCAGATTTTACAGAAGGTTAAGTGTAATTTTTTAAAAATTTGGGTTAATTATTCCATTCAGAGATACAGATATTGGTTAGAGAACTTTGCATGCTTCATTTTACATTGCTGAAAGAAATCTGAAGCAACATGAGTTTTTCACCTAAAAAGACTCAGTTGCAGAAATCAGAAGGCATGGATGAGAATGCATGGACTTTTGAATCAGATGAATGGGAATGTGATTATTAGCTTTATCACTTCCAGTGCATGCTTTTGTTTTGGACTTCAGCTTTTAAGCCACAGTGTTCTTAGTATGTACTCATCAAGATCTTTGTAAAAGTTAAATGAAATATATATACACACACACATGACTTTAAGATAGAGTAGCAGCAAATAGATGGCAATTCCTTAATATTTCTTAAGACAGTATTTAAAATATTGAAATAGTATATCCATCATTTTGGGGAATTACTTTTTAAAAAGCCAGACTCTCACAGATCATTTTTCTTCTATTTATATCATTACTTAAGGAGCGTTTTCAGTTTCTCACTCTACACGCTGTAAGTTCCATAGACAATAAATTTGTCTATTTGGATCAAGATATTAACATAGAATATGTTAATATTGTAGTCCTAGATATTGGCATAAAATTTGGTATATAATAAGCAATAATATTTATTTTCTAAGTAAGTGCATAATTAATGCTGTTTGAAAGTCATTCCTCTATGATGTTGGTCTCTGGAAAGCTTAATTGCCTGTTTTTCCTAAAGAGAGGCCAAGATGCCAGCTGCATTCCAATCAGCAGAGGCTACAAAAGTGAAAAACACACAGATGGCCAGAGGCAATGCAATTCATTCTTCTTCATTCCAAAAAATAACTCCCCAATAGAATATTTTTTTTTCTGATAGGATTTTTTGCTTGTGGGTAGCTAATAGTTAAACCAAAAAAAGAAAAAAAAAATTGGTTATGAATGTTTTGGCCATGAGCTTTTATAAGCTTATTTACTTTCACCAGGGAATTCCTTCTTTTCTGCTGTAAGTTTCTTCAGATTAGTGTCTATTTAATTTTGTAGACAATACTTGATATATAATTCAGCCAAAATGAACACTTTTTATTCTGCAAAACTAAGAGTTACTGAGAGTCTGGTTGTTGAAAACATTCAAAAGAGACTTTGAATGACCACACACAAGTCAGATCTCTATAGGAGGGACACAGAAATACAGAACTGCTTATGTACAGTGACTAAAATTGCAGAAGCCCAGAAGAATCCTTTCTGAGGCCCACTGGGATCATGATGGGAGATCAGTGCAGCTGACCGGCTTCTTGTGGGATGCCAAACTTCTTACTGATCATGGACACCCAGCATCTGAGTGCTTTCCCTCCATTTTTTCTTTCAAGAAAATGTATATTTAAAAAAGATAAGAAAGTAGGAGTAGAGGGAAGAAAGGAGCCATCTTATTGTTTTATTCATGATTTATTCTTGAACTTTTCATCTTAGAAAATAAATGCAAGAATGTGTTTTAGGAACCATCTGAAAAGTGTGTTTCTTTGTCCAGTAAGACTTGAACTAGGTTTGAAATAATTTTGGCAGCTCTTAAGCAGAAAGCCTAAATCTTCAAATCCTCAGTCTTCTCTATAAGTGGAGTTTTTCTTTGAGATTGTCATATAAATATGTTTGGGGATGATGGTAATTAAGTGTGAACAGATGGCCATTGTTAGCTGAGATATTAAGTCTCAACGTTTATATTTCACGGGATGATCTGCCTGTTGAAATCACTGGGTGTGATGGAGTACACTGGTTGGCAAGACATCAAGTTTGTCAAAGCTAATTGGGAACTGTGATAGAGATGCAAATTCTTTATACAGCACTGGGCCTGGAGAAGTGTTGGAGGAAGATTACAACACTGGTCTGCTCCATGCCAGAACCTTCCCCTGCGTCTCTGCAGACTTAAAATCGCCTCCTAGATAGAAATACACTGTTTCCCACAACTGGCATGGTGGAGTGAAAAGGGCACTGGACTCATTGTTTAAGTTGCTGCTTTGCCCTTCACTGACTTTGTGACCTAGGGCAAGTCCCTGAATCCCTCTGAGCTCCAGTGTCCTCATTTTTTAAATGAAGGTGGATTAGAATTAAAATGTTATTCAGTTATTTTCTACAGAATTGTCCAGTTGGAAAAGTGCTAGCCTATGTTCCTTGTAAAAGCTTCCTTGATCTTGTTAGTTGGGAGGACATGTGGGGATACTTCTGTTCTTAATACCTTATAGCTACTGAGTGCAAAGCACCATTCGAAATTTCCAAGCACCAGGGTTTCCATCTGCTTCCTCCTCCTTCATGCACTTTATATTTTGGGCCTCATAGTTCAATGGTTTTATAGGTTAAGGAGGTATGAGCTACAGAATTTAAAAAAAAAAATCTAGAGGCTGAGCTCATAATTAAGAATATGTGAGTATTTGGTAAGCAGCTCTGAGGTTTTTAAGAAAGGCCTGAGGCTGCACACAGGACATTCCCAACCCCTCCAGCCCCTGAGAGGGAGGTGAAGGTCAGATAGAAGGTAGAGATTGGGGAGCACTGGGAGATTTTTCAGCTTTCATGTACCATCTTCTATGCCATGTTCACACATGCACATGTGTGCACACATACACAGATACACACATGCAAATACAGGTTTTCTCTGAAAAACTTGCAGCCAGAATGTGCCTACAAGATCTTCAGTTAAACCAAGGGATGGGAGTTTTCAGGAGAGAAACTTTATGAGTAGGATGCTATTTAATGAGACTCACTACATGCAGAGCTCATAGAAGGAAGGGCATAAAACCTAGTGGCACTATACTGTCAAACTTTATTCTTCAGAAACAAACATTTGTTATTCAAAAACAGTAATATATACAAGTTCAGTAAAGGAGAAGGAAGGTCATGTCTTCACAGGCCCGCTGTTCGCCATGTACATAAATCATTCAGGAAGAAAACTTGGAGGATTCTTATTATCCCGTGTCTGAGCCTTATTGTTGTGAAGTCCCCATTCCCTGCAATCATGTTTTAATTAATAGGCACTCCTGGACTTTGAGACAGATGACAGTTTCCCTGAGGGGGAGCGGGAGACTGGGGTCAAGATGGCGGCACTGTCTGACTCACTGTCTCTTATTTCAGTGGAAGGAAGTTGGAGGTATTGGGGATTAGGGAGATATTCCTACTGTGGCTGAAATCAGGATGGGTATTGGACTCCATTGTCCAGAATCTTTGGCTGATTCTATGTGAGCCTGAACAATGGACTGCTCAAGTGGTGTTTCTTATGGTTCTAATTAGACCTGAATGTATCAAATGCATGGCAAGCTCCTAGCACAGAACAAGAATGGGTGACTTTCCAGCAAGCATTTGCTTCCTTCACAATCAATGTCAAAACACTCTTTCAGTGTATACAATCCATCTGACTAATGAGTGAGTCTAAAACTGAGAAGTTCCTCTCAGTTTACTTTTGAACAGATTTCCCAACCATAATCTCTTATTATTTCCATGGAACTTCCTGGTAGCTTAGTTAATGGAAGGGATTGCAAAGGGTGAGGTGAAGATGGTAACTGCTGTTTGGAAATTCTATATGATTGGACAAACAAATGGAAATAACAATCTTTCAGAATTTAGTATCTATCAAACAAATCATCTATATAAAGCCTTCTCTGTGGCTATGTATCAGATGGATCCAAAGCATTCAGGTGTAATATGTAAACAGGATTGAGAATCTTTCCAGTTAAGAAATTATATTCATGGGATCTGGGGAGATAATCAACAATGTAGCAAACTCTTTACCCCCTGAGAATCCAGTAATACATATGCAATCATTTAATTCTGGAAAATTCACAATCTAAGCATTTATGTTGCTTGTAAAGGTAAAATATAGAAGAATCAAGAGACTGGGGTGTGGGCGATGTGGGAGTAATTCTGGTTTAAGAATGTGCCTGTCATATTGTTACTTTATATGCATTTATGATTGTACAATAACTCAATTCCTTAATAAAAATGTTTTTGAGAGCAGAGCAGTGAGAGGGAGAAAGAAAGAGAATCAGCTTTAGTTTTTCATGTGGCTTTCCTTGCTCTGACACTTCGTTGTGTACGTGGTGCTAAGGTTGGAACTCACGTACTTGAACATGCCAGGCAAGCGCCGTAACTGCTGAGCTACCGCTCCAGCCCCTTAATAAAAAATTTTTTAAAATTATATTTATAAATATATGTTTTATATACATATTTCAAGATGAGCTTTTAGTTAGCTTGTCTTTTTTCTTTTTTAAAGGTAGAGAAAGGGTCAATGAGAGAGAGAAAAAGAGAGAATCAATTTCATTTAGTTTTTCATGTGGCTTTTGTTGCTCTGACACTTCATTGTATGTGTGGTGCTGGGGTTTGAACCTGCATCCTCGTGCTTACCAGGCTTCACCCCTAGTTAGTTTATCTTAATCACATATTATAATAAAAAATAAACTAAAAATGCATTAAGAGTTTAATTTGAAGCTTACGTGTGTCCATTCATCTTGTGG
>PVKS010013045.1:0-17100 GCA_004027875.1 Aplodontia rufa | reverse complement strand
CCAGTTGCTGACTTTTTAACTCTCTTGTTGCATGTCTGCCTCCTTCATGTCGTTCAGCTCTCATATCAAATGCCACCTCCTCTGAGGTCCTCCCTGACTAATTGATCTAACTAAACTCCCCCAAACTCTCATCTTTCTAGCCCAGGGTACAAAAAGGCAATTATGGCAGAGATGACAACTTGTGCCTTTTAATTCTTTATTGTTAAAATAACAGAGACCCCCAACTTCTAGCTGATGTCCCAAATAGACCCTATATTTCCTAGGTGTTTTTTTAACTTGCTGTGGCCAGGTGCCAAGTGAGAGGAATGAAGACATGTCACCTGTAGATCATCCACTTAGTGATGAGCCACTTGCTCTGGACATCCTCTTTTTTGTTGCCACTGGATAGAAAGCAGCTATAGTGCTGGCAAACTGCTCAGACCACGTGGATGAGGCCACCTCCCCAGGGGATGGACAGGGAGACTGAGGGAAGCTTGGTTCTTGGAGACCTGTATATGGATCTACCTTCCATCCCTGGACAGGACACCTCTGGGAACAACAGCAAGAAATATGCATCTGTCTTCTTTGAACACTGGTACTTCCAATCTATTACTGAAATTCAGCTGTACCCTAAACAATTCATGCTCTGTTCCATGTCTAAGTTTCATTGTCTTTGTAACAGCACTATCTTTATCTCTGTCATTAGTCTGTTTACCGTTCATTATCTATTTCCCTTAACCAGAATATAATTTCCACGAAAGCAGAAATCTTGTGTTAACTTCTGCAGCCCCAGTGGCTAGGACAGTGCCTAGCAATAAGTAATTGATAATTAATGAATGATTTAGGAACTAGATAAGTTGTAATTAGTGAGTTAACTATGAGTACATTTTACTGGATTGCCTTATGACAACGGAGGAAAAGGATAGCTGGATATTTGTAAGGATGTCATCATCTATCCTGGTAAATCATGTGGTTCTGCCATGTGTCTTACCAGTTTCACTGGTAAGAAGCCAAGGCCTATGGCTAGTTTGGAATTGGCAATTATTTATCCCTTCTTTTGTTTCAAATGGGGTAGTTTGGTGGGATAGGATGATATGTGAAGAAAGGTAAGGGCAGGGGAAGGTGAACAGAAGGAGTATTCTGTCTAAAACTTGACAGTCCTGATAGGATGACCAGACTGTCCAGTGGCCAAACTGCACACTCACTCTAGCACTGCTAGTAGTAATGATCCTGGGACAACAGGTACAATCAGGGACTGTTTAAGCAAACTTGAGCCTCAGCCTTGTCAAGCATCAAAGGACATAGAAAATTTGCTTGTCTTCTTTGAGAGTTAGGCACCACATTTGAAAAGTGGCATTCACTAGCATTCAATGAGTGACAAGCTCACCAGGACACATGGAAATGACTGTAGTTTTTCTGCTTTTTTCCACTGAGACATAAGTAAGTCGTCCAATGTATCAGCTTCCAGAATGTTTAACCTCTTGATTAGTTCCCCTTTAATTCATTTATGAACATGAAGGAGAATTTAACTAGTAGGCAGCAATACAAAAGAAAAAAAATGGCTAAAATTTCAAGATTGGAAAGGGCTTTGGGACAGTAAACTTGCTTAAGAAAATTTACTTTTAGCAATAATCGGGAGGTGAAAAGAATGCATTTTATGATATCCATAGCTAAGAGGATTGTCTGCCAGTTCTTGGGAGAAATTCTAATCAGATAGTCATACAAATGGGCAAGAATGAACACACATGCACACAGACACACATGCACGAGAGGAGGGGAGTAAACAAATTGCAAAATGATGGACATCAAAACTACAGGTCCCTGTTGTGGGTTAGGGTAGAGCACTAAGGATTTTATGATTCGAACATCAGTAGATTTGTGATATTTGTTTGGAGACAGAGGTGTGGTCCTCATTTGGCCATTCATTCCATGCATTCAGGGCCTACTCTCTACCAGGTCATGAACTGGTAGGGGGAGGTGTGTCCTTGTATCCCAGTGTGAGGGTAGTGTCAATTTATTAAACTCACAGAGAATGCTCATACATATTCATAGTTGACAAGACCTCAAAGAGTCAGACAAATGTGGAGCTTAGCTCAAGAATGATATTTACAACTGATTCTGTGACAGGGGAAGCCGCAGAGTAGCAGGATGCCATGGTAACGCTAATTTACCCATCACGCCTGTTCTGGGAGCTTTCTCTAGCCCAAGGAGAGATGTGCTGTCTCTCACAGAGAATCAGGGATGCAGTCTGACTCCCAGAAGGGCCATTTTCTTAAAGCACTGAGATATCTCATGTCTGGACTTTACCAACTAGTGAACCAGTAAAATGCTTTATACCAAGTTTCACTATAACTGATACGGGGAGCAATTAAGCAGATGAGAGTTTATTCAATCTTGAATTAAAAAAAAAAAGTTGTTGGGGAAAATTGGAATAAGCAGCCTGAGGTTTCCGGGGAAAGAAAATGGCACTAACTTTCAGGGGGAAAACGATCATTTTAGAGTCGGCACCAGATTTTATGGTTCTTAAACCTTACCATGCAGAAGAGCATGCTTAAAATGTGTATTTCTGGGTCCATCCCCAGAGATTTAGACTTAGCGAGTGCAGAAAAACTTCATTTTCTGTATGTGTCCCAAGGGCCTTCAGAGCAAGTTACTTGTGCATCATGAGTGAAAAAGCACTATCCAGGAAGAACCACATCATGACCTGGACGCTTCGAACAGGACTGCAGACACCCGAGGCAGGGTTTTGAAAGCAACCTGGCACAGCCTTTAGGGGACGAGCTGCTGGCTAGTTCAGTTTTCCATCCCTAATTAATGGAATCTGGAGCCTACAGTAGCTGGCATGAAATTTAGAGCTATTTTAAACAAGACAAAACAAATGATGTGCAGCTGGTAACCACTACCTTGAAATATAAATTCAGCTGCAATTTGTATT
Organism: Aplodontia rufa; assembly: GCA_004027875.1. Taxonomy (NCBI): domain Eukaryota; kingdom Metazoa; phylum Chordata; class Mammalia; order Rodentia; family Aplodontiidae; genus Aplodontia; species Aplodontia rufa. The sequence goes on along the minus strand of PVKS010013045.1, from coordinate 14,186 downwards.
CAATTTCTTGCAGATGTTGCACAGCAATGTGATAGCACTTTGTAAAAGCACGCAGCGCTAGAGCAGCGAATAAAAAAATTGGACAAGGACAGCCTAGGACAGCCTGCCCTGAGGCATATGTGACCACTATTTTTTCTTAAAGTTATGCCCATGTCCATATACAACATGACCAAAGATGAAGTGTCCCAACATTTCACTCTAAAAGAGCCCTTATGTTTTCCTGACTTCAGTGCAAAACCATCCAGGAATAGATTGTCAATGTATTTCAATTTCTCTTTTTAGACAACATTATAGCTGCCATGTTGTGTTAAAATGACATCACAATGGCTGTAGTCCCTGCAACTCAGAGGCTGAGACAGTAGGACTGCAATGCGAGGCCAGCCTCAGCAACTTAGCAGTACTCTGTCTCAAATAAATGAATGAATAAATGAATAAATAAATAAATAAAAGATAAAAAGGGCTGGGGATGTAGCTCAGTGGTAAATCAAACCTGGGTTCAATCCCTGGTACCATCCCCTACCCACCCCCCCCAAATTACCATCACAGCCGCCTTACCTTTCCGACACTTATTTGATATTTACTGACACAAGCTATTATGGAAATTTGCAGAGAATGGCCCTGGCATTCCTTTGGGGCTGCTGAAGATACCTATAGGGATATTTGGGGAAAATATTCTCAAACTTCAGAGTATGCTATAATTCCTTGGGTTGTGCTGGGGTCTGAATGTTTGTATCCTTCCAAATTGCATGTTGCGGTCTAATTCCCATTGTGGTGGTGTTAAGGTAGCACAAGATATTAGAAGCCGATTAGATTCTGAGGGCTCTGCTTTTATGAATGGGTTTAGTCCCTTTATACAAGAGGCTGCAGGGAGCCTGAACACCTCTTCCTATTCAAATTGAACATCCCTAATTCAAAAATCTATTATCTGAAATGATCCAAAATCTGAAACTTTCTGAGCATCAGTCAACACTTAAAAGTTTTAAAAATTTCAGATTAGATGTGCTGAACCTGAAGCAGCCCATATGGACTAAGAAGGGTGGTGTTGGTTTAACATGCAGCTTCCTGGGCCTTATACACAGACATTTTGATTCAGGACTATAATGAGGTTAAAGAATGGATATTTTTGTCAAGGAAGGTGGTATTCAGATCCTACTTTGAGTAGAATATCTATTAGCACAATAGCAAAGAAGTAGAAACTGTGGTCTCTGCAGTTGACACACAGGGGAGAGAAGGCAAACATGTTCATTACATGCAAATGATCAAGGAACTATTGATAATGGCCAACATTTATTGAGCACTTACTGTATTCCAGGTACATGCATTAACTCATTAAGCTGCCAGAGATAAGTTCTTTTACTACCTCTTATTGCAATGAAGATAATGCAGAGGTTAATTACCTTGAATGATAAAGCTATTAAGTGGCAAGATTACATCTGATGGTTCAGAAGCTGTCCCCAAAACATTTACTATAAATTTAACACTGTGTGCCCAACATTTAGTGTTGTTCTACTTTCAAAATCCAAACCTGCCAAATATACAAATTGACTTTTTTTTATGTGTATGATTATTCATGTGGCTAAAGAGTTTTCTGAGATTTTTCTTCTTTAAAAATGAAGTCTTCAGGGGACTGGAGAGATGGCTCAGTGATAGAGTGCTTGCCTGGCTTTTGAGGACCTGATTTCAATCCCTAGCACCATATACAAAACTAAGTGGAGGAAAAACAAAAACCAGGTGAAAACAAAATGAAGTCTTTGTTGGAGAAATGATAGCCTTTTTAACAAATAGCGCTGGGAAAACTGGATACTGGATATCACTATGTAGAAGAATGAAACTTGATCCCCATCTCTCACCCTGCACAAAAGCCAACTCAAAGTGGACCAAAGACATAGGACATAGACCAGAAACTTAGCAACTGCTAGAAGAAAATGTAGGCTCACTTTTCCCTATGTATTGGCACAGGCCTTGACTTCCTTAACAAGACACCTAAGGCACAAGAAATAAAACCCGAAATCAATAAGTGGGACGCGCAGCAGAGGAAACAAGAGGGCTAAGAGAGCCTATGGAATGGGAGATCTTTGCCACCTGTTCCTCAGATGGGGCATTAACATCCAGAATATATAAAGAACTAAAAGGGAAAAGCTCTAACATAAGAAAACTAAGTAAAGAAATAGGCAAATAGACACTTCTAAAAAGGAGAAATACAGATGGTCAATAAATGTGTGAAAGAATGTTCAACATCTCTAGCAATCAGGGAAATGAAAACCAAAACTACAGTGAGATTTCGTTTCACTCCAGTCAAAATGGCAATCAGCAAGAATACAAATATTAGCTAATGTTGGTGAAGAAGTGGGGAAAAAGGTACACTCATACATCATTGGTGAGACTTTAAATGAGTGTATCCACTCTGGAAAGCAGTGTGGAGATTCCTTAAAAAATTAGGAGTGGAACCACCAGACCACCCAGCTATCCCACTCCTCAGCACATATCCAAAAGATCTAAAATGAGCCTACCGTAGGGGTGCAGCCACATCAATGTTTATAGCAGCACAAGTCACAATTGTCAACATATGAATGCATAAAGAAAATGTGGTATATTTACACAATGGAGTATTACTCAGTAGTAAAGAAGAACGAAATTATGGCATTTGCTGGTAAATTGAATGGAACTGGAGACCATCATACTAAGTGAAATAATTCAGACCCCCAAAAGTCAATGCTTAATATATGGAAGCTAAACCAAAATAAGGAAAAAGAAAGAAAGGAAGGAAGAAAGCCAGCAAGCAAGCAACGGGTGTGGAATTCCATGAAAACAGAAGAGACATCAGTGGAGTAGAGGAAAGGGATTGAAGGGGAAGGAAGAGGGTCAGAAAAGGTGAAGAATCATGGAATGAATCTGACCAAACTTTCCTATGTACATATAAAAATATACCACAGTGAATCTCACCTTTATGTATACCCATAAGGCACTAATTTAAAAAAAACTATAAATAAATAGAAAAAATAACAGCAGAGGAAGGGAAATGGGGAGGGAGGAGGAGAGGGAAAGGGGAGGTACTGGGGACTGAATTAGAGCAAATTATATTTCAAGCTTATATAATTTTGTAAAAAAATGAATAGTAATATTATGTGTACCTAAAATGAATTAGTAAAATATAAAGTCTTATTTTTAAGTCAAAATAATTAATTTTTAATTGCATTTGTATTGAAAATTCAAACATACACTGTGATAACTTACCGGCAGGCACTGGGCTATAGAAATAAAGACCCTTGGGGAACTTTCAGTATAATGGGAGAAGGTGAGGGGTTGGGGATTTAGCTCAGTGGCAGAGCACTTACCTAGCACGCGCAAGGCCCTGAGTTCTGTCCTCAGCCCTGGAAAAAAAAAAAAAAGAAGGTAAGCTGGTGCCAATCCAGTCCACAGTTCAGTGTTTGTGACTGGTATGATGGGCAGCATCATAGCTTTTGGTGGGACCACCCAGCAGTGGGCGTTGGGGCATCCAACCATTAACTGGACGCAGGTTAGACTGATTTGAGAGACTTCCTAGAAGAACTGAAGCCTGAGTGGCACTTGAAAAACAAAAATCTAAGCACCCACCATGTGTTCCACCCTCCTTTGACACTCTTCCAACGTAGATTTTCCTTGCTTTATGCCACATGACTGTAAGGCTGGCCAACACTACCTAGACCAGGGCGTGGTGCCCAGCTCAGAGGAAATTGTTTAGGAAGAAGGTGAAGATCAACTTGGTTTATTTTTTGTTTGTTTGTTTGTTTTTAGATAATGAGTGTAAGATGTACCTTAGATCAAAGGAAAACTGAGTTTAAGGCAGTTAAAAGTTGTCAAGGGCATTGCTATTTATAATCTAGGAGTTGGTGCCAACCCATGAACTTTTTGTTAGTTACATGAAGACAAGTACTGAATTTGAGAGTGTTTGCAAATTTTCATAGTGATTGAGCATTGCCAGAATGTCCAAGCACATAACTAGTGACTATGTATTATCCATTAATACAAAGCAAATGATCCTAAAACTTAGCAACTTTAATCAGCAATGAACTTTCTTAATTTTATTATTTTATACAACATCTGGAGTCTGGGAAATTAGGATTTGCTCAACCGGTTGTTCTGACTCAGGGACTCTCATGAAGTTGTAGTCAAGATGTTGGCAGGGCTGCAGTCATCAAAGGATTGGCCAGGACAGGAGGAGCCACGTTCAAGACGGCTCCCTTCCATGCTGATTGATAGGTGTGTTAGCACGCTTTTCATCACTGTAACAAAATACCTGAGTTAATTTACTTCCAAAGACAAAAGGATAATATTGGTTCACTGGTTCAAAGGTTTTAGTTCCTGATTGATTGGCCCCATTGCTTTGGGTCTGTGGGAAGCAGCACTTTAATGCATTATGGCAGGAATGTACAAAATTGCTTCCATCATCATCCAGGAAGCAAAAGAGGAAGACTGGACAGTGCAAGGTCCCAAAATCCCCTTTGGGGCAGGTCCTCAGTGACCTAAGGGCCTTCTACAAGCCCCCACCTTGGAATGGTTCTATTACCTCCAGAAGGCAGCACCCAAGGAACCAAGGCTTTTATACCTGTACCTTTAGGGGACACTCAACATCCAAACTATAGCAGTAGAAGGCCTAAGCTCTTTTCCACGTAGACCTTCCACACAGATTGAGAGTTACGACGCGATGGCTGGCCTTTCCAGGGTGAGCAATTCAGGAGAGTAAGGAAGGAACAGCAGTGCCTTTTATGACTAATCTCAGAAGGTACATCAGTGACTGCCAGCATGCTCTGTTTGTTACAAGCAGGGCTCAAAGTCAGCATACTCAGCGGGAGGGCATTGGACTCCACCCTTTGCAGAGAGGAGTGTCAAAACATGTGTAGTTACATTTTAATACCACCTCTATGAATGTGTCCTGTTGAACAAGTTTGTGTGTTGTGGAACAAGCACAGTGAGACTCACAGCGTGGACTGTGAAGGGATCGTGTACGATTAGACCACTTACTATTCTCAAAAAATTGGAAACTTGAAAAAATGGTCTCCTTTTAAATCGAGGTTTAGAAGCACTAGTCTTGTTTCCTTAAAATCATCAAAGATCCCAAGAGCTTGGGAGGGTGAGATAGGAGGATCACATGTTCAAAGCCAGACACAACTTAGCAAGGGTCTAAGCAACCCAGGAAGACTGTGTCTCAAAATAAAGAAATAAAAAGGGGGGCTGGAGTGCTGGCAAAGTGGTTACAGAGCTTGCCTGGCATGCGCTAGTACACAGGTTCAAATCCCAGCGCCACATACACACCAAAGTTTTGGAGCAACAAAAGTCACATGAAAAACTAAATAAAATTGATTCTCTCTCTCTCTCTCTTTCTCTCTCTCTCTCTCTCTCTCTTACTGTCCCACTCTCTTAAAAGAAAAGAAGAAAAAAATAAGGCTGGGGATATGACTCAGTGGTTAAGCACCCCTTGGTTTAATCCCTGGCACCAAAAAAAAAAAAAAAAGTCTTCATTATAGTTTTACTCACATAATCCTTGAAAATCTATGTACCTTTCCTTTCCTTACACATTTTATTGTTAATGCCAAGAAAATGTTTATAATTAGTTATAAAAAATTAAAGAATATAATTTTCAATGTAATATACATTGTGACATTTCAAGGGAAACAATTACATTTCTTTCTCTCTTTTTTTGTTAAGAGAAAAAGAGAGGATCAATTTTTACTTAGTGTTTCGTGTGGCTTTCATTGCTCCAACACTTTGTTGTGTATGGGGTGCTGGCGTTTGAACCCACATCCTCATGCCTGCCAGGCGCTCTCCCTAACCACTTCGCCATTGCTCCAGACCCTATGTTTCTCTTTTAAAGGCATTCAATAGCATCTAAAGAACACAAGGATTTGCTATTTCACCATCTCTAGCCAAATTACAAGGAAAAGCCCTTTTAACATTTAGAAGCTATGGATCTTTCCTTTTTTCTTATAACTCATTTACCCACTTCACTTCATGCATAAAAATATTGGTGGAAACTTTCTTTTTAAAAAAAACCTTTTATTGATCACCCTACCGTAGTTCTCTGCTAGAAAAATATATATATAAATTGAAAAGAAAAAGCTCAGTTTACTTTTTATAATTTAAGCTCTCAGTGCTAAAATATTTTCATCTGAATTGAGGCAGTGTCATAAGTATTAATATGCAATTGATCAAAATATTATATAGAAATACTGAGAAATGAAAAGCAAAATATTATTGGAATTAACATCTCTAAGTGAAATGAAAACAGTTCTACTTGCTTAATTTTTTATTTTTATTTTTTTTTGTGATTCCATGGGGGTGAAAGTGAATTCTAGCCAAATAAGAAAGAGCTCAGCAGTACTTTATATCTATTTTTTTTATGAATGTGTTTGCTAAGAAATCTTATTCTCATAAATAGGTGGGTGTGACTAGAATAAGTTTTGTTATAGTAATGAAATTTTTGATTCCTGGTACATGTGTCAAAAGTTAAGTGGGATGGCTTGCACATCTATAAAGTTAAAAAGTTGTCATGATCTAATAGCTGATAATTCAATTAGGTTCTACTTCAACTATGTTGAAAACAATGAATTCAAAATAATCTCAACTGTCAAAGGGATGTGTTTATTAGGATTATTAATTTCTAAATTTCTGGGAAATTTTTAAAAATTCTTATCTCTGAAAAGTCTCCACTCAGTCTTATGAAACAACTATTAATCTTATGTGGTATGATTTCATTTATAGGTACTGCTTGTAATCCAATATGTTTAGAAAGGGTTACAAAATAAAAAAATCATTCACCTTGTTTTAACAATTAGCATTTATTTCAAATGCTTTTAACTTCTCACATGCTTTAGAAATTACAAAAAAAACCTTCTAGATTATTCAGTTTACTAAAAATCTCTGCTATCTAACCTAATTGTCAGAGCCAGCCCCCTTTCTCAACAAAATTAGGCATATCAGACTTATTTTGTGTTATTAAATGACAAATTTAATTTCTTATTAAATTAAACATTCTGGCTTGTTTATTATATTTTAGGTAACTTTATGAAGTCTGCTGAAAATTATGGGTCATAAATAACAATTATATCAAGATTAAGCTGATATAGGTCACTATAATTAATTTTTGTTATAAGAAAAGATAAATCAATATTTTATTTCACATTAAATTATTATATAGCAATATAAAATATAGCTAAATTTATTACAGTTTTAAGGAAGTGATGAATATAATAAATGATGTTATTCTTTCTGTAGATGGAAGCTTGTGTTTTGATCATACTTAATTCCTTTTCTTTTTTAAAAAACTAAGCTAATTTATTTTATATTCTGTGTCATAATCCTACTACCTAATGGGTTTGGACATCTCATTCTATTCTTTATTTTCCTCTGACTCTCACTCATGGTGTCTCCCTTCCATTTATGTTTTGTGATCTTTTTTTCATCACTGTAAATTTATATTGGTTGTAATTCTATCAGTGGGAAATTTTTGAGAGTGATCTTGGGCTTGCATTTTCCTAAAGAGGAGTTTTGTTGCTTCTACCAGGAACCGATGGGCATTAATCTGAGGTCACTTTAAATTAGGTATTAATAGCATGGTCCATGGTAATTTGTATACATCTATTTGCAATTTTTAGACTCATGCAAACTGTACTGATCTAATTCCAAACTGCATGTGAAGAAGGATGGTCTATGGGTTTTTTTAATCAGGGAATTAAAAAAATTTCCCTCCACCTCAAGGTTCTACTGTCAGCTGGTTCATGGGGTATTTTCCTTTTTGGTCTTCCTTTATATCACTTCCTGGTTTCCATCTTTTTGTGTAGGATTAATCTTACCTCTGGGTCCCTTCCCTGCCCTGTTCCAAGGCTGTTTCTTTAGCGCCCTCTACAGGCCAAATCCCCAAATCACCTGCATTCAGTTTTGGGTTATCTCTCTGCTCTTTCCTGATTTCCATGGTTTTCTCCATTATTTCCTGAGAACTATATATACTCTAACACACTTATGCATCAGGATCCATAGTGTGCCATATTTCCCAAAATTCTGTAACTAAATTTTGTCAAGTTTTAGACAATAGCAAATGTTACTATGAGTAGTTTGACTTGTGAATTTTATTTTGCATGTTTTTAAAATTTTTATGACCACTTTCCCCAACAACTTGGCCAAAATATACTTGAGAAGAAAATAGGAGAACTAAAAGTTTCCTAGGACCACAAAATGATGAATTTAAAATTTCCAGATTTGAACCTGGGCCAATCATTAACCCTGACTTATTGGTTTATATAATTTAAGCAGGCCAATCTGAGTCTTTCCCTGGGATTTTATATAGGACACTGGTTGTCATTTTAGAAATCAGTGTGAAGATTCCTTAAAAGACTAGGAATGGAACCACCATATAAGCCAGCTATCTTATTCCATGGTATTTATCCAAAAGGTCTAAAATCATCTTGCTATAGTGATACATGCATTCCAATGTTCATAGAAGCACAATTCACAATGATGAAGTTACAGAACCAGCCTAGGTGTCTGTCAACAGACAAATAATAGATAAAATATAGCATATACACACAAAGAAGTTTACTTGCTTATAAAGAAGAATGAAATTATGGCATTTGCTGGAAAATGGATGAAACAGAGAACATCATGCTAAGTGAAATAAGCCAGACACAGAAAGTCGAGGGTTGATGTTTTCTTTCATTTGTGGAAACTAGGGGTGGGGAGGAATTAAAAGACAAGGGGATCTCATGAAAATAGAAGTGAGATCAGTAGAGGAAGGGGATCCAGAGGGAGGGAGGAGAGAAGGGCACTGGGGAAGCACTGGAGAATGAAATCAACCAAATTATACTATGTTAATGTATGAATATACTCCAATGAATTCTTACAACACACTAATAATAATAATAACAACAATAATAATAATGAAAAAGTTCAGAACAGTAGAGCAGGCAGATTGGGGAAGGGAAGGAGGAGGGAAAGAGAAAGTACTGGGGAATGAGATTGATCAAATTATGTTATGCGCATGCATGAATATGGGAAAACAAATTCCACTAGTATATATAATTCTAATGCACCAATTAAAAAATAACTCTGGGTGAGAGAAATATATTCTTTGCTTGGACCATGTCCTACAAGGGTGGGATAACCTGCGGGAAGCTGTGTTCCCTGTGTACACAGCAGAGAGTAAAGCCAAGAAGAGAGAAACAAGATGAGAGATCCATGGAGAGGGAGACCCGAGCAACTTGCTTTTGTCTGAATTCTGGTGTTCCCTAGGCAAGATTTACCCCTGTTCTTCCCAGCTATGTGAGTCATTGTTTATCTACTTGTAGTTTTTAATTTTTTAGCTTAAGCTAGTTTGAATTAAGTTTCTGTAACTCATAAGCAAAAACTACAGCTGAGCTGGCAGAGAGATAGCAGCTGACAGAATCACATCACAATTATTCATGTCACTTCACTCTGTTGTTCTCCCTTCCCATGTTTATTCAGTGTTTTTATACATAAGTAGGAAGATGTATTCATTCATTTTTAAAATAATTATTGAGGACTAATTATGTGCTTTTTATCATGTGGGATGATGATGGGGTTAGAAAGAGAAGGTAGAATACAGCACCGGTCCTTGTATTTACATTCAGAGAGAGACACGATGGTGGGTTAAGAGCTAACAGGTCTATTGGGAGAGGCCTGTGGAAACAACTAACCAGATGAGAGATTGGGCCAGGAGATGCCAGAGAGATCTTGCTTGATGTCGGCTTGCAGGAAGGCTAGGAGAGTTCCATTCAGAAGGCAGGAGCAGAGGCCTTTGGGGAGGCAGTTGGAGCAAAGATGTGGAGATATAAAATGGTTTCTAAAGTTAGCATTGGTGGAACAGTGGAATATCAAGAATGGTTCAGGATTCAGAATTTTTGACATTAAACTGTGGCTGCTAAGAGAACCCAAAGTTGCTTTGAAGTATAGTGTTTTCTCCACTCTGCTTCATGTTCATTGGCAGAAATGTTTTTGGCAGCAAATCAGAAATGCATTTAGTTTATGGAGTTGTAAAGATGCTATTCCAAATTGTAGGCGTTCAGGGCTTGTTTAATATTGTCTTCAAAACACAGTAGAAATCTAGCTAATTTCAAGAACTGTGTAGGGGAAAATGAATATATTGTAACTGTTTGGAACTGGTCCTAATCAGCCTTAGTATTTTTTTCTAGATTGGCTTTGAAATATCAAAGCAAGACAGGAAGGCATAACTTTATCACCGGCTTATTGAGAAATTGCCCCTCAGTGAGGTATAGATACAAAATCGCTTTTTTTGTTCTCACAGACACTTCATGCTCCATTGAATTTCTTTCCCTATCACCCAATGATATCTTAGATTCCATAGCTTTCCGGCCATCTTTTCTAATTGCAAGCTTCAACTTGATCATGTTTAAATCTCTCCTTGCCTCCTCCCAGCACAGGCTTCCCGGAAGGCACCAAGGGCTGTGGTGGGGAAGGCCTGCTGGGCTGTCACTCTTAGAGCTCCGGATTGGCAGGTGAAAAGGGTGCGGTCTGCCTCAGTGTGCCTCCTCTGCTGCCCTCTTCTTCAGCTCAACTGTGAGAGGTGGGAGAAGGATGGAGAAGAGGGAAAATGTCTCTTTGGCTAATGAGGACGCTACCTTCTCCCTGTTGGTTTTTCCACGTGTAAGTAGAATTTGTTCAAAAGCTGGTTTTCTGAGGGGACCATGTGTGGGCCCCTCCTAATCACAGTTTCTTGGTCAGGGCTACCCACCAAGTCTTGCCTGAGCGTCTAACTCTTGCCCAGACCATTTGGTTATGTTCTCCAAAGCCTCTGTCTCTCTGAAGCTCCTGAGAAGAATCCATGAGGAAGACGTGGTGTTGGACACGATTCTTTGGTGACTCAACAACATGAGACGTTTCAGGTCTCTTGTTTTCAGTTATTAGTTTAGTCGCCAGTCTCCTCTTACAGTGTTTTGGTTCAGAGAGTATGGTCTTTGAGTTACATGGATGGGTTTCTCCATTTCAAGTGGATCCTTGTAGTCAGCTGTGGTGCGGCATATTAAGGGAGATATTGAATAGTTTCTCCTCTCCCCTGTACCTCTGACCCATTGAAATTAGAGAAATTGAGTTAGGATTGCTAGATAAACGAATGGTGGGAAGATTTGAGGCCCCATATAAATGAGGCATTTAGTGGAGTAGTGGATATGCTTAGCCTGGAGAATTAGATTCCGGAATGGTGCAGTAATTATTTTTAAATATATAATGGATTTTAAGGTAGCACAGGGTTAGGATTTATCCACCTGGGAAGTTATAGGGAGATTAATTTTATTCCATTTAAGAATTTCTAAAAATCAGAATTTTCTAAGGATGAAATCAATGATCTCAGGAGGTTGTGAGCTCTCTCACATTGAAATTAAGCATAATTTTGAACATCAATTATCAGGGATGTTGTCAAGGGGCTTCAATAACTACGATGGATAGTAAATTATGGGTTGACTTGCATTAACTCGTTCAGTCTTTTGGTTCTTTTAGGTAGGAAAATGACACAGATAGATGGCTGTATTAGTCAGCACTTAGGATTCAGAATGTTGGAGGAATTCTCACTGATCTAGGTTCTGATTTCTAGGTTTTTAGCTTTTGAATGAGAAAACACAAAACTTGCAGACTTCCTTTGTTATCTTTTAAAAAGATCCATGGTATTTTGATTACATACAATGTTTGCATATTTATTTTTAGCAGGCAACGCACTTTTTTAGGAAGAATACGTATCTACTTTTTCGCACCACTTTACTAACATCAAGGCGTTTAGGAAACTCATAAACAAAAATTTTTATTGGGAAGAGCCTCAAAATCAAGGTAACTGATAGTTTCAGGAAGAGTCCAGGGAGTTATTGCTCTTTTCAGATACAGTTTCTGCAATTTTGAGATTTCATTGATGATTTTTAGGAAGCAGATTATAATTAAAACCCCAAAGTTATTGGGGGAGGAGTTTAATCAAATTATGTTATGTGCATGTACAAACATGGCATTATGTACAATTATAATGGATTATATTTTTTAAAAAAAGCTCTTCTGGACTTTTTTTTTTTAACTTATAAAAGGTTATTTTAATGTTAATTAGAAAGGGGTTGGAGCAATGGCTCAGCAGTTCCAGTACTTGCCTGGCATGCACGAAGACCCGGGTTTGAGCCCCAGCACCACCCACACAGTAAAGTATCAGAGCAGCGAAGGTCACATGAAATGGCGGGGTCAGCGTTTAATATCAGGGCCAATAATAAACAAACAGCAGGTGTCCACTATCTTGTCCACTGTATTAATAAAAGGAATTGCATTAACTTTATATTTCTATTAGGTGGGGTAATCACAGTTTCTTGAATGAAGAGAAAATAGGGAAGGAAGGAAGGAAGGCAAGAGAAAGTTTGAAACATTTAAAAAGTGAGCAGAGGAGAGACAAAAAGTATGTAGCACATAATAGCTATAAAGAAGGATAAGTTAAAAAATAAAAGTAGGGCTGGAGAGGTGGCTCAGCAGTTACGGTGCTTGCCTGGCAGGTGTGAGCATGAGAGTTTGAACCCCAGCACCACGTACACAGCCAAGTGTTGGAGTAATGAAGGCCACGTGAAAAAACTAAAGGCAAGGGTGAATTTTCTTTCAGTATGCTGTTGTGCCATTCTCTGAATTTATTGATTGATTGATTATTTGCCTCTCTAACCCTTGGATAAAGGGCTGGGGTTGTAAGGCCGACATCTATTGTGTTCCTCGCCTAGATTCCAGCTGTTGTGGCTAGGAGCCAAAACTGGCTGTAGCAGCTCTCAGCTTCCTGTCTCCCAGTGTGGGATGCAATGGTCTGGGGTGCTGGCACGAGGTGTACTCCCAAAGCCTGGCTGGCACAGAGTTCTAAACTGAAGTTCCAGCAGTTGGGGTTTGGCCTTGGCTGACCTTTGAAACTGTCAGTGGGTATTTGAGATTTGATCCTAACCCACCCACCCACCCCCCCATTGCAAGGGAAATGCTGGTCACTGCTGGTTGTCCGGGTTTCAGGGTTCTTCTGTAAATTCCACTTGCAGGGTGCCAAGTCTCAACATCCTCAGGGCTCACATTTGCCATTATGGATGGGAGTTACCCAGAATCAACCCTGGAGTACGGATGCTCTTGTCCAGGCATTACTGGCATTTCCCCAGAAGCTCTTCTGGGACACCAGCAACAAGAAAGCCCTCTCTTCTCTGTATCCTGAGGCTGCATGGCCCCAGGCACAATTCTCTCTGCAGCTGTTTCAGTCACACTGGCCCAGGCATATATGGACCCCAGCTGGCAAATTCCCTTAGGGTTCCTGATCTCCTACCTCTCCTGGCTGCTGAGGGGCTGCTTATAATGGTTCCCAGTGCTGGCAACTGTGGTTCCCGCTGGACTTTCTGCGCATGAGCCAAACAGTTGTATTTGCTTTTCACTCAACAACTTCGTCCAACAGCGCTGGGTCCATTAAGACCAGCCTCCTTCTCTGTACCACAGGTTCCTGAGGCAATTTTCTTTTATGCTGAGCCTTCCTCTCTACCTTTCCCTCTCCTCCCAGTAGCTGCTACTGCCAACCAAGCTGCAGCGTATATAACGTATTATTTCTTACATTATGTTTGAAGTTTCTGATTTTTCCCCGACTCTATGGTTTCTTTTACTGTACGATGTTGAATTTTAGGGAATTCCCTCAGTTACCCACCTGACTGAGGATTTTTAAATCTCAAGCTAAGGAACTTCTGGGAAGTCCAATTTTTCCTCTAATCTGTCATCTTCTCTTCTAGGATGACTTTTAAATTAAAAAGGGTTGAAAGGTATAACAAAGGAAAAATGTCATAATTATACAGAAATATAAAATATTCAGCTACAACTTACATAATTAAGAAGAAAAATTGGTAAAAAATTTTGGCAATACGTATGATAAGTACTCGATTTATTTATTTATTAGAGACCATCAAGTTCATAAGAAAAACTACAAAAACTAAGTAGTCAGAAGGCATGAACACAATTCACAGAAGAGAAAAATCAAATGCCAACACACATATGGAAAAACATTCAGCCTCATTAAAAATATGAATTAAAATGAGGTATAATTTTACCTTCTAAATTATCAAAGATAATTGTTTTGAAGACTAATCATACTGATGAGAGAGCAGAGGAAAGCAATTTAGTAATATGTGTCAAGAGCTTTAAAATGTCAATATTCA
>PVKS010013044.1:0-52001 GCA_004027875.1 Aplodontia rufa | reverse complement strand
AAGAGTAAGGTAAATATATTCTTGCTATAAAGGAAAGTCCTTTTGGATCATTTGTAATTCCATGTCCTTCCACATTGACAACCTGTGTTATTTGTATGTCCTTCTGGTATTATCCCACTCACTTAAATAGGTGTATCTTATGTGTTTCCATGTTTTGGGTTTTTGGGTTTTTTTTTTTTTTTTTTTTTTTTGTCTTTTTTCATATTCTCTCACACATACATGCTGTTTGTGGGTACTTTTTCTGTAGCTTTCTTAAATTCAGTTCAGAATAAGATGTACTACCTCCTCTTTAACTGTCAAATAGTCTTCTGTGGCTTGATTGTAACTTCAATGTTGGACACTTACTTTGTTTCTGTTGTTTTCTCTATCACAGTGCAGAAACATTAGGGAGGGAGGTCTATATCTCCTTGTGCTTCTAGTGCTTCCAGGGATAGTTACCAAGATGTAGTAGTGGGGTGTGTGCATTGAAAACTTTTTTTTTTTAAAGAGGGACAGTGAGAATCAGTTTTATTTAGTTTTTCATATGACTCTCAATGCTCCAACACCTTGTTGTGTACATGGTGCTGGGGTCCAAACTCCCGTCCCTGTGCATGCAAGGCAAGCACTGTAATGGCTGAGCCACCATTCCAGCCCCATTGAAAACATTTGATGGCAAATAGCCATCCATATTGTCTACATGTCAGCAGTATACTGCTGAGTATACTGATTGATTTGTGCATTCTTGAAGATGTATTTATATCTTAACTGGAAACATATGTTCCCTTTAGGACAAAATTCTTTTAAGCAGTGGAAGAGATGCTTCTCTTATGGTAACCAATGATGGTGCTACTATTCTTAAAAACATTGGTGTTGACAATCCAGCAGCTAAAGTTTTAGTTGGTGAGTCTGAAGATAATATTATTTTGTTAACATTTTGAACTGACTTATTTTCTAATAAGCTATGTTGACTAACTTTAAATTAACTGATGTCCTTTACTTTCTAATTGACTATTGCTGTTAAAATATAGTTTTCAGAAATGCAACGTAATTGTTGGTGATTATCTTAGTCCATTCTGTGCTACTGTAACAGAAACCACAGACTGGGCAATTTATAAACAATAGAAGTTTATTTGGCTCGTGGTTCTGGAGGCTGATAAATCCAAGGCCAGAGGACCATGTCTGGTGAGAGCCTTATTGCTGTGGTATAACATGCTGGAAGGCATCACATGAACTTTGAGGGTCATATTCATACCGTAACAGTGGTAAAAATTACTTCATTTCAAACATAAAAGTTCCCCAATATTTGTCAGGTGAGGAACATATGTTGGTGAGAGTTAGATTGATAATGGGCATTTTTGGATAACTAAGTTAGCTACCAAGAAATAATCTATAGTTAACATTTTTTTGTAGATATGTCAAGGGTTCAAGATGATGAAGTTGGTGATGGCACTACCTCTGTTACTGTATTAGCAGCAGAATTACTAAGGGTAAGACGAACTGAGCAACTCTAACCTTACTGTTTTTTTGCTACTGTGGTTTTGAATAACAGAAGTAGTTAAATCCTTTATAACTTTTATTTGTATAACCATTTATTAATAGGAAGCAGAATCTTTAATTGCAAAAAAGATTCATCCTCAGACCATCATCGCGGGTTGGAGAGAAGCCACTAAGGCTGCAAGAGAGGCTCTGTTAAGTTCTGCAGTTGATCATGGGTTGGTATACCAAAATACTACTGTTCTAAAAGTCTAACCTGAAGAACATTGAGAAACATATGCAAGTATGATTCTATAGAGATGCCACCAAAGTGAAAGTTTGTGTTTCTAGTTTTTTTATGTATAATCAAAATAAAAATGCAAACAAAATAAATAGTATATTGTGTAATTATGAAGAGGGTCTATTAGAGAAGGAAAGAGTGAGATAGAGAATCTGACCTTTGTTTCTCTTGACATTTAGTTGTGTATGTGGTGCTGGGGTTCAAACCCAGGTCCTCGTGTATGCCAAACAAGTGCTCCAACCACAGAGCCACTGCTCTAGCCCTATTACATTTCTAAGTGTTGGTAGTCTCGGAAACATTATTTTTCAATAGTGTTATGTATTTGATTATATGACTAGAGGAATTTCCTTAACCTATCTATAGTTGAAGATTAGTGTTTTTGTTAATTTTTTGCTTTAAAATAAGTGACAAACTTGTTTCTAGAAATATAATTGCTGGGCCCAAATGTGAGTATGTGTTTTAAGGCACTTTTGTGTACATTATCAAGTCTCAAAGAAAAAAAAAGGTTTTTGGGGGGAGGTACCAGGGATTTAATTTGGGGGTACTTAACCACTGAGCCACATCCCCAACCCATTTTTTTAACTTTTATTTTTTAGTTTTTGAGAGAGTCTCACTAAGTTGCTTAGGCTGGCTTTGAACTTACAATGCTCCTGCCTCAGCCTCCTGAGCCACTGGGCTTACAGGTGTGTGCCACTGTGCCCAGCTCCAAAAAAGTTTATATACACTCCCGAGACATGGGTTGTGCAATACTTGTTTCCTCATGATCTTGACAACATTTTGATGTTCTTTTGTTTGCTTGTCCCCTCATCCTCACCCTTTTTAGCATTTTGGTGGGGAAAACAGCATTCCTTAATTTACTTTTGTGGATTATTGGTGAGGTTTAGTCCTTTGATGTGATTTTGAGAGACCTGACTGATTAGGGTTAAAGTATCTATTGACTTAGGAATATCTAGATAAGTAGGGAGAAATAAAGTAGAGTTATCATCTGTGGGCAAACATTTAAATAACAGGCAATGGTATTCTTTCTGTTTTTTTGGTTGGTTTTTATTTAGTTCTGATGAAGTGAAGTTCCGTCAAGATTTAATGAATATTGCAGGAACAACATTATCCTCAAAACTTCTTACTCATCACAAAGATCACTTTACCAAATTAGCTGTAGAAGCTGTTCTCAGACTGAAAGGTTCTGGAAATCTAGAGGCGATTCATGTCATCAAGAAGCTAGGAGGGAGTCTGGCAGATTCCTATTTAGATGAAGGTATGTATATACGGGTGTCAAATATGGGAAAGAAGCTTGGGTCAGCTCCTGAGGGTGAATACTGAGGGAATACTGTTTTTAGTTAATAGGGATTAGTGGCACTTCACAAAGCCAGAAAACTAGGGACATATCGTATTGTAACCATTCTTGTCATTTTAATCTACCTGTTAAATATTGACACCGTGGAGCTGGAGCTCAGTGGTTATGGTATTTGCATGGCATGCACCAGGACACAGGTTCAAACCATAGCACTGCCTACACAGCTAAGTGTTGGAGTAACGAAAGCCACATGAAAAATAAAATTCTCTTTTTCTCTCTCATTATCCCTCTCTTAAAAAAAAGTGTTGACAGTGTGCTTCATCTTCCCATACCATTGCAGCAATTTTTAAATAATTTCTAGATTTCACTTTATACCATGAAATCATTTGCAGTCTAATTATTAAAGAAAAATTGTAGGCTTCTATTGCTAGAAGTCAGCTTCTCTCAAATGATACTTTTCCCAGGATTACATGTATCATTCAGGAGGGATCTGGGTAAGTCAGATCATTTAGTAGTTCGCAGGTTGGTTGCTGAGGAGAAAGTGTTTTCTGTTTTTGAGAAAATTCTTTAATTGACGTGTAATTGTATATGGCTTATGTCATAACAGGATATATGATTAGGTTCTTTTTTTGGTCTGTTCCTGGGTATTCAATCCAGGGATGCTTTACTACGGAGCTATGTATTTCCTCAGTCCTTTTATTTTTCATTTTGAAATAGGGTTTTACTAAGTTGCTGAGGCTGACCTTGAACTTGGACTCTCCTACCTCAAAGTCACTGGGGTTGTAGCCTTTGCCACTGCCCCCGGTAGAGGACGCAGCTTATTAGCATGGTGTTACAAAGCATCTTCACGTTGTATTTACTTCTCAAAATGGTAAATGGAAGGTGATTCTGAAAATGTTTTTGATTGAAGTTGAAATGCAAGAACTGTAGTATGTCCTTTTTTTTTTTTTTAAAGGGGACAGAGAGAGAGAAGCAATATTTAGTTTTTCATGTGACTTTCATTCCTCAGACACTTGTATACGTGGTGCTGGGGTTTGAACTTGCGTCCTTGCGCTTCCCAGGCAAGTGCTGTAACCGCTGAGCCACCGCTCCAGCCCTTGTAGTATGTCTTAATAGACCCTGATAGTAGGGGAAGATTCTTAAAACAAGGATAAAGTACAAGCAGGTACTATTCTTGAATGTCTGTTGTATACCAGGGAGTGTATATAATAGGAATTGTAGTCCTTTAGTCCTTGTGATGATCCAGTGAATGAATAGTTTAGCTGAATAGAGCAGAAAACTCAAAAGGTTTAATTAGGGAAAAGTTTCTTATGTATCCAAAAGAAGCCTGGAAAGTAAGCAGTACCGAGTTCATATGATGACACCCAATCACCAAGTCTAGACTAGTAGCTAGTATTTCTGCCTCTGTTTTATTCCTAATAGACAGATGAGTGTTTATGCTTAATACTCAGTCATAAGCCAATCAGGGACATGATGGGAAACAGTTTCCATTATTCATGTTTTTCCATTTTACTACCAACCTATGTTTTGAAAAGTTAAGTAATTTCTAGTAATATTGTGTGTATCAAATCTTCACAGCTTGTTTTACGTTACAGTCCATGCATCCATGTTTATATATATCTGAAACCAAATAAAATATTAAAGTTCTGTGTTTACTTTTACTATCTGTGTTGTGCTCTGATATTTTGTTTTCTGTGATTTAAATAACCCACTAAAGGTTCTAGGGGCTTGGTAAATTGAACTTAAATCTTTCATGAATACAGTCATTTCATGAATACAGCCTTTAATAAGTATTTGATACTATTATGTTTATCGTAGGCTTCCTGTTGGATAAAAAAATTGGAGTAAATCAACCAAAACGAATTGAAAATGCAAAAATTCTTATCGCAAATACTGGAATGGATACAGACAAAATAAAGGTGTGTAACTTTTTCTTGAACTTTTAATTGTTGTGTGCTATAAACTCAGCCTGAGAATCAGATTAAAATGTGTGTATGCATATATATACATGTATATATATATATATAGATACACATACATATATATGTGTGTGTGTGTGTATACACTTTTTTTTAAGAAAAATTTTTATTGAGTTTATCACATGGCTTTTGCTGCTCTGACACTTGGTTCTGTATATGGGTGCTGGGATTTGAACCAACTGTGTACTTGTGCATGCCGAGCAAGTGCCATAACCGCTGAGCCACCGCTCCAGCCCCATGTACATACTTTTTTTTTTTTTTAAAGAGAGAGGGACAGTGAGAGAGACAGAGAAAGAGAGAAACAACTTTATTTAGTTTTCCACATGGCCTTAGTTGCTCCAACACTCAGTTGTGTACGTGGTGCTGGGGTTTGAACCCGGGTCCTCGTGCTTGCCAGGCAAGCGCCGAAACCGCTGAGCCACCACTCCAGCCCCATGTACATACTTTTTGATAGATATGTTCATAAAAATGTTGAAATGTGCAATGGGACTCTATTTAAGAGTAATAAAACTGATGCTGTGTTATGTTTGCCTTAGATATTTGGTTCCAGGGTAAGAGTTGATTCTACAGCAAAGGTTGCAGAGATAGAACATGCAGAAAAGGAAAAGATGAAGGAGAAAGTTGAACGTATTCTTAAGCATGGAATAAACTGCTTTATTAACAGGTCAGTGTTTGCTTGTGTTAGTGATATTTAATCAAAGAGATGAGTTTTTCCTACAAAAATTATGGAAGTACTTTATATTGAAATACTTAGATTAGTGATTTGTTAGTTAGAAGCTGTAGTACATACTATTTTTAGTTTTTCATCTGTTTTGGTACTAGAAGTTGAACCCAGTGGCAGTTTGCCACTTAACTACACCCTAGTCCTTTTATTTTTTATTTTGAGACATAGTCTCACTGAGTTTCTCAGGGTCCAAGTTGTCTAGGCTGGCATTGAACTTGGGGTTCTTCTGCCTCAGCTTCCTGAGTCTTTGATTTCAGGTATATACCACTGTGCCTTGTTACAGTATGTTTTTAATTAATGTTAACAGATTTTCATAGGTGTGATTTAAACACCTAGTGGGCATATAAGTCTCTCAGATTTTATTGTTGTACCATAGTCCACCTGATCTGTGTTAGATACGTTTTGAGGACCTTCCCTGCCCCCTGTGGTTGCCTGAAACTGGATACTGCTGTGAGAAATAAGAAGTTTGATGGTCCATTTTCAGAATGTAGTCTTAAGATTCACATATAAAAGGAAGCCATTGTAGATAGGAAACCATGTGGTCAGAGATAATCAGTTTTTAAACTCTTATCAGATATCCCATTACATCCATAGCTCTTTTCAGTACCCAACCCAATTTTATATTAGCCAATCATGCAGATTGTACCCCTGAGCTCCTCCAATCAAGAGTGAAGGATAGGATTGTGTCAGGTTGGAGATGTAAGCAGAGGGACAGCTCACTTAAGTGTGCTTGCTCATTGGATCCTCTTTGTGAGCGCATCATTCTGCGGAAGTTTTAAAGTCTGTTCTGCTCATCCACTTCCAGGGCCATGTTTGATTTTCTTATGGTACCTCAGGATTATTAATATATTTCTAATGCTAGTGAGCCCTTCAGATATTTTTTTTTCTATACATACCTGTGATGAAGTTTAATTTGTGAATTAGGCAAAGCGTGAAAACAAGAATACAATTAAAACTATGCTGTAATAAAAGTTAAGTGAAAATATTCGTCTCCTCTCAGTACCTTGTTGTGTTGTACTATACTTATTTTTCTTATGATGTGAGATGATACAATGCCTATGTGGAGGGATGAAGTGAGGTGAATTACTTAAGTGATGTACCTTAATGTTAGACTGCTATGAAAGGATCACTTACATAGAGATATCTATGATCTGATAACCTATAGGGCTAAATGAGTGTTTCACATCCTGGGAAAAAGAGTAGGACAATGCAAGATTTTATCAGGCCATTCAGAACCTGGTATAAGTAGCTTAAAACTGATGATTTCTTTTTGGGCCTCAGTTGACCGTAAGTAACTGAAGCATGGGAAAATGAAACCACAGATGAAGAGGGACTAGTTTATGTAAAAATTCTTTCAAAAAGCTTTTTTATGAGTTTTGACATTTAAATTAATATTATTGCTATAGATTACCAGGTGTTAAAGTATGTGAACATAGATAAGATTTTTTTATGAATTTCTGCTAAATTAATGCCTTCCAGAACAATGGGACCAGCTCATATAGTCAGTAGTAGTAGAATTAACACATTTTCAGTGATAACATGGATGTTTAGTATTAAGTTCATAATTGTATAGTTGAGAAATGGTACTTTATACTCTAAAGTATGTACTTTTTAGTCTATAGTAATTTATCTAGAGAAGTAACCATTTTGAGCATAATGTTTTGTGTTTTATTTACAGGCAGTTAATTTATAATTATCCAGAACAGCTTTTTGGTGCTGCTGGTGTCATGGCTATTGAGCATGCAGATTTTGCAGGTGTAGAGCGCCTAGCTCTTGTTACAGGTATGGATAAAAGCCATTAATTTCTAAACATAATAGTATTGTTGGATTTATTGATCATTACTATATGCAAATCATTGTTGAAAATATGAAGAAATCCCTGTAAGGAGTTTAGATAGAGTTATTCTTAAGTCTTAAGAGTTATCTGAAATCTGATTTACACTTTTGGGTGTTTTTAATTTACAGTATTTTTAGTACAGGTTGAGTATTCTTTACCTGAATTACTTGAGACCAGAAGTGTTTTAGATTTTGGAATTTGTTTTTTGATTTGGGAATATTTGAACATGCATAATGAGCTTATTTGAGAGGATCTAGTGTTGTAAACATGAAATTCATTTATTTCATGTACATGTTCTACTCAGTATGAAGGTAACTTTATACAGTATTTTTAGTGTACCTCTGATTTACTGTGAATCATCACATGAACTCAGGTGTAGAGTTTTCCGTTTATGGTGTCATGTTCATATTCAAAAACTTGATACTTTGAATTTCCAGTTTAGGGATGCTTAATCTGTATACCAAGTTATAGAAAAGGTTCTTTTTTTCTTTTTTTAAGAGAGAATCAGTTTTATTTAGTTTTTCATCTGGGTTTTGTTTCTCTGACAGTTATGTATGTGGTGCTGGGACTTGAACCCAGGTCCTTGTGTGCCAGACAAGTGTGATATTGCTAACCCACCACCGCTCCATCCCCTATAGATTTCTTTTTGTTGGTATCACTGCTTTAAAAATACTAAATCTTTTCTCAAAGATTCATAAGACTTAATTTTCTAAATATAATCTAAGTTAGAGTGTAAAACGGAGTCTTAATTCTTTCTATTGCCAAATGAGTAAATTTCTTCATACCTGTAATAACAGTTAACAGTAGAAACCTTTCATGAACACTTCATGGTTAAAAAGCGATTCAAATGCTTCTATTTAAGGTTTTTTTGTTGTTGTTAAGTTTTTTAAGATTTCTATCTTCCTTTTTGGTTCCCACTGAGCCACATCCCAATCTTTTTTATTTTGAGACAGGGTCTCACTAGAGCCATGGGGATTAGTTATGCCTCGCCATACCTAGTTAATTTTTTTAAAATTTCTGAAAGTAATAAGTGGTGAAACAGTTCAACGATATATGATGAAAGTATACTCTTAACACTGTTCAATAGAGGTTTGAATGGTATAATCCCAGTTGTGTCAAATAGAAATTGGGTTTACAAATCAGTGATCTATGTCTACTTGTTTGCTTTTTGTTATGATAATGTTTTTTTAAAGTAGTCTCTAAGTAGCTCTTGAAAAACTAAATTTACCTTTACATAAATTTCATTCAGGTTCAATAAGTAGATTCGAATGTTGGTTTGGAATTTGGGAAGTGGGAATTAAGAATACCTGGGTGTTGGAAATTGCAGTTTGTAAAGTGTACTGACATTTAGAAGGTAAATGTCATTCCAGAATGATTTTTTTGTTTTGTTACTCCTTTCTTTTCTCTCTCTCTCTCTCTCTTTCTTTCTTTCTTTTTAAGAGAGAGGGACAGTGAGAGACAGAGAAAGAGAGAAACAACTTTAGTTTTTCATATGGCCTTCGTTGCTCCAACACTTAGTTGTGTATGTGGTGCTGGGATTTGAAACTGGGTCCTCGTGCTTGCCAGGCAAGCGCCGAAACCATTGAGCCACCCCTCCAGCCCCTCTTTCTTTTTTAAGAGAGAGAGAATCAACTTTATTTAGTTTTTCATCTGGGTTTGTTTCTCTGACACTTAGTTGTGTATGTGGTTGCTGGGGTTCAAATCCAGGTCCTTGCACATGCTAGACAAGCTGTCCAACTGCTGAACCACCGCTCCAGCACCTCTTCCTTTTTTTCCTTTCCTTTCCCCTCCCCTCCTTCCTTGCACTAGAGATTGAATCCAGGGCCTCACAGATACTAGGGAAGTTGTCTACCCTTGAGCTACATCCCCAGCTCTTTTTATTTTTTATTTTGAGACAGGGTCTCTGAGTTTTGAGATTGGCCTCCAACTTGTGATCCTCCTTTTCCTGGTAGCTGGGATTACAGGCAGATGCACCACAATGCCTGGTCCAAAATGTTTTGTGAAGCCATTTGTAATCATTCAAGGAGCATACTTTTCTCTGCCATTTTCCTTTCATTGAGTACTTGGAAGTAGGTTTACCTGTTTTAAAGTTCGTTATAAACCATGGCAGACTTGATGCTTAAGGTGACATGTAAACAAAACTGTTCATTTCTGTTATCTATCCTTTAATGCAAAAAAAAAAATAAAGACAAAGAAATCAATGTGGGTGATACCATAATTCATAGGGCAAATTGATATCATAAGGACTTTGTACATGAAATTGTCACATATATGTAGAAAATTTACTGCACTAATAAGCACACCAACTTTAGTGGTGAAGTGGACCCAGTGGTGGCTCCCATCCTTAGAACTTAGTTGTTGTCAAAGTTGTGTGAAATTGGTTATTACAGATGGTTATGATATCCAAGTATCTATTGTCTCAAGAATTGTCAACCAAAAGTAAAAAGATTGTAGATTATGGATACAAACAAATTGAGTATAAATTAGTAGAATTTAGAAGACCACAGTCTTTATAACTTCATTGGTGGGTATGGTGGCACATGCTTTTAATCCCAGTGATTTGGGAGGTTGAAGCAGGGGGATCACCAGTTGGAGGCCAGCTTCATCAATTTGGCAAGACCCTGACTCAGTAAATAAAAAGGTCTGGGATTGTAGTTCAGTGATAAAATGCCACTGGTTCAATCCCCAGTGCCCTTCCACCTGCGCCCCCCCCCCATTAAAGATGATAACAGCATTTATTAATCAGGAAATTGATAAGGAATAGGAAAAGGTTTGATTGTTAATATACATGATATCCATATAATTAAAAAGGAAAGAAAATAATCAACTAGAAAACAGGATTTTAAAACAAACTTAACTTGGTTTCATAAGAACAGAAAAGGAAGTAGCTGATTAGTTCTACAAGGCATAAGAACTAAAATGAATTTACTTTTGATATCTCATTAAGTTTTTGCTCTGGTAAATTCTCAGTGTGCAGAATACAGTCCTTAGTGGAGCTTTCCAACATTTCAGTTACTGTGAGAATTAGAGCTATGAAGTGTCTGTTTTGTAAGCAGTTCATAGGCAGTTGTCAACATAATAGTTCCTGGTCAAATATTTTCATTTCATTCTGTTCTGGGAAATTGTTTCATAAAAAGTTTAGTCTTTTAGATTGGGTTCAGAATAGAATTGGAATTTAAATTCAGACTTAAAGGTAAATGTTTTTTAAGTTTTTGGTTTACCCTTTGGGAAGTAGTATCACACAGTGTGCATATAGGTCTGAAACTGGATATGAATCCCAGCTTTATTCTGTACTAGCCACATTACCTTAGATGAATAATTAAACCTTTGTGCCATTTATTTATTTATTTAATGCAGTTCAGGGGATCAAACCCAGGGTCTCGCACATGCCAGGGAAATGGTCTACCATTAGCCACATCCCCAGCTCTCTGACTCTTTATTTTTTTGCAATGTTTAAATCAGGTAATAGTGCAACCTATTTCAAAGATTGAGATGAAGAATTACTCTATGTAATGGTACTTAAAAGACTGCCTGGCATACAGTAAGAAAGGAGTTTTTTAACTGTTAGTTAATATGTTATTTGTGTATACATTATTATTAGAAAACAGAAGTTTTAAACCAGTCATTCATCTAATGTTTATGTTCATAGGTGGTGAAATTGCTTCTACCTTTGATCACCCAGAACTGGTGAAGCTTGGAAGTTGCAAGCTTATTGAAGAAGTCATGATTGGAGAAGATAAACTCATTCACTTTTCTGGGGTTGCCCTTGGTAAGCTATGTAGATCATGGTTCCTAAGTCCTTACTAGGCTCCATTGAAGTGAAAGAGAAAAGTTACTGTAGTATCATAATATATCTTGTAAGTCTTAACTCTTGAAAAGACTTACCATGCCTTTGTGAAGAGTGCATATTCAGGGTACTCTTGATAGCATAAGTTGTTGGGAAACAATATGTAGTATTGTAGAGGATATCATCAATTTTCAAAACCTTATAAATAATACCTACATAAATAAGTTAGGAGAAGGCATTTTGTGTTTTATGACTAACTGGTCACTGTGACATAAGAATATTATGTTTTAAATTTAGGTGAGGCTTGTACCATTGTTTTGCGTGGTGCCACTCAACAAATTTTAGATGAAGCAGAAAGATCTTTGCATGATGCTCTTTGTGTTCTTGCCCAAACTGTGAAGGATTCTAGAACAGTTTATGGAGGAGGTAAGCATTTGGCAAATAATAAGACTTATTTCTCTAAGTACAGTATGACTCATAAATGGTTTAATTGGTTCTTAGAAGCTGAATATGTTGTCTTTGCACTTAGGTTTTGTTTTTTGTTGTTGCCCTTGCAGTACTAGGGTTTGAACCCAGAGGTGCTGTACCAGTGAGTTACATCCTCAGCCTTTTTTATTTTGAGATGGGGTCTCTGTTGCCCAGTCTGGCCTCAAAACTTTTGATTATGCTGCTTCTACCTCGTTTAATAGATGGATTTACAGGCATGCACTATTGTGCCTGGCCTTTGCACTTAGTTTTAAAATGTTTGATAGTATCAATAATGAAATGCCATGAAGACAGTTAAACCTAATTATTATTATTATTATTTTTTAAGACAGAGTCTCACTAAGTTGCTTGGGGACTTGCTAAATTGCTGAGACTAGCTTTGAACTTGTGGTCCCTCCTGCCTTGGCCTCCCAAGCCTACTGGAATTACAGGCGTGTGCCATCCTGTTGCCTAAATAGCATTATTTGAATTGAATTTTTTTTTTTTTAGGTTGTTCTGAGATGCTAATGGCTCATGCTGTGACACAGCTTGCCAGTAGAACACCAGGCAAAGAAGCTGTTGCAATGGAGTCTTATGCTAAAGCACTGAGAATGGTACGCTAGTAAAAATAAGAAATTTCAACTTAAATTTTGTGACTGTTGATGGTTTTAAAAATGAATACATTTTTCATCCTGGAGAGCAAATGGTCACTGCCTTGGCTTTAAGAAAATGACTTAGTTCATACCATTTTCAAATTTGATTCTGGATTTTATACTCTTCATAAGCAATAATTAAAGGGAAGCTACTTTTACATTGTTTCTACATATACAATTTTAAAAAGCTCTCTTTCTAGGTAACAGGAAACTAATATTTTGTGTAGTAAAGTAGATAATTAATTTATCTCCTTAATTTCATAGTTGCCAACCATCATAGCTGACAATGCAGGCTATGACAGTGCAGATCTGGTGGCACAACTCCGAGCTGCTCACAGTGAGGGCAAAATAACTTCTGGACTGGGTAAGAAATAAGTGGAACTTTGTAGTAGTTCACAGAAGTGTCTATCTCAAGTTTTTTTTTCTCTAGACTCCTTTGTTCCTTGCTCTTGTAACTTTTACATATACTGGGAAAATGTTTAGCTTCATATTCTCAACATTACCCTGGGGGGTATAAAACTAGTTAGAAGATTTATAAATAGTATAAATAATAGATTTATAAATAGTAGTTAGAAGATTTATAAATAATGGTATATCATACAGAATGCTTATGTTTTCTTTTTTCTTTTTTAAAGAAAGAGGGGACAGAGAGAAAGAAACAATCTTTATTTAGTTTTTCATGTGACTTGCATTCCTCAGACACTTCGTTGTGTACGTGGTGGTGGGGTTTAAACTCGTGTCCTCGTGCTTGCCAGTCAAGTGCCATAACCATTAAGCCACCACTCCAGCCTCTTATATTTTCAAATGAGTGTGAATTCTGCTTCCTATCTACTATCATTTCTTAAAATAGAATCAGTGTTAACTTTTTTTGTGTGTGTGTACCAGGGATTTAATTTACCAGTTTTTAACCACTGAGCCACATCCCCATCCCTTTCTAATTTTTTATTTTGAGACAGGATTTCATGAAGTTGCTTAGGGCCTTAAGGCACTAAGTTGCTAAGGCTGGTCTTAAAAACTTGTGATCCCCCTGTCTCGCCTCCTGATTCACTAGGATCATAAAGTGTACCACCACACCTGGAGCTAACTTCTACTTTTATAGTAAACTTACTGAGACATTCCTAAAGGCAGATCTCTAATCCATAGACAAAAGTGGCCAATAAGGCAGATTTAATTAAGATTTAAAAAAATTTTTTTTAAAAAAGGAGGACAGTGAGAGAGACCAGAGACAGAGAGAATCAACTTTTATTGAGTTTTCACATGGCTTTCGTTGCTCTGATGCTTAGTTGTGTACGTGGGTGCTGGGGTTTGAAACCGTGTACTTGGGCATGTCAGGCAAGCGCTGTAACCACAGAGCCACCGCTCCAGCCCCAAGATTAAAATTTTTTTTTTTTTTTTTTTAAGAGAGAGGGATAGCGAGAGAGACAGAGAAAGAGAGAAACAACTTTATTTAGTTTTTTCGCATGGCCTTAGTTGCTCCAACACTCAGTTGTGTACGTGGTGCTGGGGTTTGAACCTGGGTCCTCGTGCTTGCCAGGCAAGCGCCGAAACCGCTGAGCCACCGCTCCAGCCCCAAGATTAAAATTTTTGATAAGCTTCGTAGGACATTACAGGAAGTCTCAGAAGGTAGATAAATCCTATCATTAAATAAGAGCCAATTGATCATCTTTCAGACCATGGAGAAGGAAGCTCTCACAAGAAAGGTTGAGTAGTAGGTAACTTTTAAAGTTTATTCCAGTTCCTATTAATCTGTAGAGGTTATGAATAAGCAAATTTTCTGTAATAATTTTTTATATAAGTATAGGTAAAGAAAGGTAAAAGATAAATATCAGTAATCTAGTGTTCTCTGTAATTTTTCTTTGATGTTGTTACCCTCTGTTAATACAGGTGATCAGTAATTGATTATTTTTTGGTACTGGGGATCAAACGCAGGTGCACTACATTCCCCAGTCATTCCTTTATTATTTTTCATTTTGAGACAGGATCTTGCTAAGTTGCTGAAGCTGTCTTCCAACTTGGCTATCTTGCCTCAGCCTCCCAAGTCACTAGGATTACAGGTGTGCACCACTGCACCCAGCATTAATTGACTTTTTATTACTACATTTTTTTCTTTTTGTGATGCTGGGAATTGAAGCCAGAGCCTTGTGCATGCTGCCACTGAGCTACACCCCTAGCCCTCTCTATTTTCTATTCGTACTTTATAATAGTAGGAAATAATGGGATATGTTGTTATGTATTTGTACATAGCATATAGTACAATGATGTATCATTCCCTAGTACCTCATCTTTCCCTTTTTGCTTCCCTCCTTTATCCCCTTCCTCTGCATTACTGGTCTCTCTTCTATTTTTGTGAGTTCCACCTTTCCTTACATGTACAAACCCCCTCCCTCTTTTTTTCCCTCTCACTTCCACATATGAAAGAAAACCTACAACTCTGGGCTTACTGAGTTCAGTTTATTTTGCTTAATGCAGTGTTTCTCAAATTCCATTCATTTACTTTGCAAATTATGGCTGAGTAAAATTCCATTGTTATATATACCTCATTCTCTTTTTTATTTATTATTTTGAGAGGGACAGCTAGAGAATCAGTTTTATTTAGTTTTTCATGTGGCTTTCATTGCTGCAACACTTAGTTGTTTGTGTCCGTTGGTGCTGAGGTTCAAACCTGGGTCCTCGTGTACGCCAGGCAAGTGCCATAACTGCCAAGCCACAGCTCCAGCCTCTACCTCATTCTCTTTATCCAATCATCTGTTAATGGATACCTGGGCTGGTTCCATAATTTGACTGTTGTGATTTGTGCTGCTATAAAGATGGGTATGCATGTTAAACTGACCTTCCTTCCATTCTTCCATTTATTTTTTGGCACTAGTGATTAAACCCAAAGGTGCTTAACCACTGAGTCACATCCCCAGCCCTTTTTGTGTTTTATATTGAGACAGGGTCTCGCTAAGTTAAAGTTGCTGAGGCTGGTCTTGAACTTGTGATCCTCCTGCGTCAACCTCAGTTGCTGGGATTATAGGCATGCACCACAGGCTTGGCCAGAACTTTTGCTTTTTAAAGACTTTCCTATCGGGGCTGGAGCGGTGGCTCAGTGGTTTCGGCGCTTGCCTGGCAAGCACGAAGACCTGAGTTCAAACCCCAGCACCACGTACACAACAGAGTGTTGGAGCAACTAAGGCCATGTGAAAAACTAAATAAAGTTGTATCTCTCTTTCTTTGTCTCTCTCACTGTCCCTCTCTCTTTTAAAAAAAAGACTTTTCTAGAGTTCTTTTATGGAGCTAACTAATCAAGTAGTTGGGTATTGTAATCTTGGGGTTTTTTTGTTTGTTTTGTTTTTATTAGAACAGTCAGGTTCTGTTTTATTAAAAATCATTAGAAATATTTTGATACCTTAGTTGTTAAACAACTACTTATTTAGTAAATGCCTTTTCTTTTCAGATATGAAGGAAGGTACCATTGGAGATATGGCAATATTGGGCATAACAGAAAGTTTCCAAGTGAAGAGACAGGTTCTTTTGAGTGCAGCTGAAGCAGCAGAGGTGATTCTACGTGTGGACAACATCATCAAAGCAGCACCAAGGTATAAGAGCACTTTTAGTTCTTTGAAAAAATTACTGAGATTAATGGGAAACGGAGATATTTTTCATTAGTTAAAAGTATTACATAATTTATTTTAAAATATGTAATCACAGTTCTTAGATTTTTAAGTCATAAGAGCTTTTTGGGAAAAGGCCTGGACAACCAGGATATGTGTCAGGAATGAAAGAGCCAGATTTGGAAAGGTCCACATACCAGGGAGCTTGGGGGGTAAGGATGAGGGTGTTGTAATAGGAACCATGTTGTTTGTTTGTTTGTTTGTTTTAACCAGGGTGAATCAGTTTCATTTGTTTTCTCTCTTCGGTGCACTTCCAAATAGACATTTTTAAGCACACATTGTACAAAGTCCTTTGCAGGTCTTAGCCTAGTAACTTGAACTCTTCTAAAAACTCAATTCACAGAGAAACGGTTAAGTGAAAGCTGAGCATGGTGTCATGTGCCTGTAATCCTAGCAACTCGGGAAGATGTGTCAGGAAGATTACAGGTTTGAGGCCAGCAACTTAGAGAAGATCCTGTCTCAAAATTAAATAAATAAATAAATAAATAATAAATAAAATATAAATAAATAATAGATCAGTGATTAAAGTGCCCTTGAGTTCAATCCTCAGTACCCTCTGCCCCCCCAAGAAAGGTAAGTGAAGATGAAGATTCAGTTAATAATTTTGCTTGATCTTACTAGTTGTCAGTCATTTGTTTTTACTGTTAGTGTTGGTTCAAGGAGATGGGAAAGTTGGGTAGTTTGGACTAGGAAGTAGTGATGAAGGTGATAAGAAGGGATTCATTATGGATGTACTTTGAAAGTAGAGCCAGTAGGGTCTTAATTATGAGTTGAATGCAGGGTGTGAGAGGAAAGAGAATTAAAGATAATTCAAGGATATTTGTCTATAAACAAATGAGGTTCTTTTGTCTGAGATGTCCTCTTGGAGGAAGAGGGAAGGAAGATAGGGATTTCTGTTATGGACATATAGGTGTCTATTGATAATGCAGTTATATAGTTGAGACTGTAGCCTAGGGGAGAAATTTAAGATGTGGTTATAAATTTAGCAGTTGTTGACCTATATATGGTAAAGCCAGGAGGTAAATGACTTGGGTCTCCAAGAGTGAATGTTGTAGATCGGAAGGGAGGAGTATTTAAGAACTGAGTGCTGGAGAATTCCTATAAGTTTGGAACGATGCATGACATCCAGTAGAGGACATAAGGAAGGAATGTACAAATGTAGAAAATTGTTTAACCTGGGTGAGGTATGTGAGGGTTCATTATAAAATCTGCTTTTATCACATTTGAAACTGTTCCCGTAATAACAAAATTTTTAAAAGTAGGGCAGGAGGGATGCCACTGAGGTAGTCGGAAAACCAAGGGAATTTGTATCTCTCAGTAATCAAATGAAATCACTTAGGAAGAAGGAATGATCATCTGCCAAAATGATTTTTTTTTAATTTTTTTTTTTTTTTTTTTTTAAGGAAAAGGGTCAGTAAGAGAGAAGCAATTTTTATTTTTTATTTAGTTTTCCATATGACCTTCATTCCTCAGACACTTCATTGTGTACGTGGTGCTGGGGTTTGAACTCATGAACTCACACAAGCCAGGCAAGTGCCATAACCGCTGAGCCACCACTCCAGCCCTAAAAAAAAGGGATTTAATTTAAAAGTTTGATTTAATTGAAAGGAATTGTTGGTGATGCTGACAAGTGATTTTAGTGGAGTGGAGGGGGTTAGAGGTCTGAAGTACATTCATTAGAGACCAAGAAAAGGGAGAATTGGAAAATATGCAGACTGCTGTTTTGAGGAGTCTATTGTGAATGGGAACAGGGAATTGGTTTAGTTAGAAGAGATGTGTGGGTCTTACTGTGAAAATTTAGCATATTTAAGTGGGAGAGATTTTGTAGAGAGGTAATCATATGCAGAGGAGGAAACCTGTCCGCTAAGAAGCTGAAGGATTAGAGGAAGAATTGATTTTAGATAAAAGCATAAGGAATTCATTCATAGGAACTGAAGAGGAAAGTGTGAGAACATGATTTTAAAAATTAAATCCTCAGAAGAGTGAATTTGCAAGGAACTTCTTTGTGCAGAACCCTGCAGCACACACATTTCTTTGATTTTCTTCTATGAAGGGCAGCCATCCAGTTAACTGTTATAGGAAGGAAAGATTAAAAGCAGTGGTTTGGATGCAGTAAAAAAAGATAAACTATGGTATTTAAGTCTACTATGGAGTAATGGGAGAAGACTGGGCTAAAAAATTTAAGAGGTGCTCTGCTCTGCTAATGGCTTTGGGAGGATAACATAATGAGGAGAATTCTGTATTTTGAAGAAGTTGACAAGGTTTTTTTGGAAACAGTACCATCAAAGACAATTCGATGCCATTGTGCTTTCATGTTTTTAAGCAGAATGACAGCAAAAGGTAATTGAGTTTTTTATAACAGTCTTTCAGATTCAAGTGCAGGATCACATAACCATAACTACCTTTAGAATTCTTCATAATGTCCTCAGTCACATTTAAAATGTATTTTTGGGAACTTATGATACCTTACTTAATCTGATAACTGTTAAAGATTTGAATATCTGGTATGTAAGAAATTACAGTTTGCGTGAATAATTTTATTTAACTCAGTCTTTCCAAACTTCATGTGAAGTTATTTTTCATACTCCATTTTTAACATCCAGAGGACTTGCTTTCAGATCAGTAACCAGCCAGTTAATAATTTTCTTTTTAAAGAGGGAGAGAGGGACAGTGATAGAATCAATTTTAATTAAGTTTTTCATTGCTCTGACACTTAGCTAACTGTGTAGGTGGTGCTGGGATTCAAACCTCACGCATGTGAGGCAAATGCTGTAACCGCTGAGCCACCGCTCCAGCCCCCACCCACGTATATTATTCAAAAAACATGAGTTAACTTTTTTTTTTTTTTTTTTTTGAGAATGTATCTCAACCTAGGGTGTTTGGATGAAAAGTTGAGAACATGTGAAGTTCTGCAGGGCTTCATGTTCCACAGATTTTCTAACGTCCTCTTACTAATAACATAGTAATTGAAGAATGCTAGTCGTGAGGTAAAAAATCCTTTGTAAAGTAATTGAGTTGTAATGGTTTTAATAAAATTAGGAATCTGATTGTCTTTATTTAGTATAAAACTTAGGATGAAATCATGCTTTTCACCATTGACTCTTTTCTTTACTGTATGGTTTTTCTTTACAGGAAACGTGTCCCTGATCACCATCCCTGTTAAGCATTCCCATGTGCTGTTATCTTTGGACCAGTTCATAGTGAAGTTTTGTTTGAAAGACTTCAACCTTTTAAGAAAACTGTGGAATTGATGGATGCCTGTGCCCATTATATCCTTAAGTTTGGACATTTAGCTGACCTTCTGTTTTAACATGGGTCTAATTTATTTGCTGTTTCATTTTCCATGTAATTCAGTTGATTTAAAAGTTCACTTCTCATAGTGTGCATTAAAATTTTGAACAGTTACTTAGTTCTTCTGTCTTATGATCTGTGCCCTGTTTAAAATCTATTTAATGGAAGTGAATAATTGTACTTTCAGTATGGAGTTCATCCAGCTTAATGATTAATCTAGTATGTGTAATGTTATGGGTTTGATTCCTCAGTATCACAAAAACTAAAAAGACAAAAAACTCTACAGTGATTGACCTGATTAATTCATTCTTTTTAAAATTTTTTATTAAGAAATTTATTTGTTCAATAATCAAACAAGCTCCTAACGAAATAATATATATATAAATTCTGAAAATCAGATTTACCCCAAGTCACCCCCCCCCCCAGTATCCACCCTTATCCCTCCCCTGCCCTTCTTCCCAATACATCTCTTCTAATGCCTTAGGTTGTATGTCATTACACCTTATCCAGATTTAAGACATGAGAATTGACCTCCTTTCTCAGTGGCCAGGGTCTAGCTCCAGCCTTCACAGATGAGTGAAGACATTCGACCCTTGGTTCTCTGGGTTATGTTTATTTCACTCAGCATAATTTCTTCCATAGCCATCCATTTACCTTCAAAGGCTGCAATATCGTTGTTTCTAATTGCCGAGTAGGACTCTGTGGTATATATATATCACAGTTTTTGGATCCATTCATCCAATGAGGGACATCTGGGTTGTTTCCATAATTTAGCTGTTGTAAATTGAGCTGCTATGAACATCAATTTCGCTGTGTCACTGTAATGTGTTGATTCTAAATCCCTTGGAAAAATAACCCAGGAGAGGACTAGCAGGATCATATGATGGACGCATCCCTAGTTTTCTGAGGATTCTTCACACTGCTTTCCAGAGGGGCTGTACCAGTGTGGAGTTCCACCAACAGTGTGCTAGTGTGCTTATCTCTCCACAACCCTTGTAGCATCTATTATTGTTTATTTTCTTCATTTTTGCCAATCTTCATTCTTGTTTGTTTTTGTTTTTTTCTCTGGGGCACTTCACTGAGCTACCTCTTTACTGCCCAGTTCTTGTATTTTGAGACAGGATCTTGCTAAATTGCGAAGGCTATCTTCAAAATTGGAATCTGTCTGCCTCTTATGTAGCTGGGACTGCAGGTGTTTATTTACCATTGCCTCTGGCTTTGAAACTTGAGTTTAGAAATAAGGAAAAGTCTTTTATTTTTAAATGTTTTGCTGATTTTGTAACTTCTAGAGTAATAGAAAGGGTAAAAAATACTCATTTAGAAATTTAGAATCATGTCTATTCTGTTTAGATAAGCCAGGGGCGTTTGACAAAAATTACACTTATGTTTCTTATATGAAGGACTAGATACTATGGTTGAAAATTTTACTGATGGTGGGGGCACAGTTTTTCCTATAGCCATTGGTTTTTTCTTTTATACAAGGATTTATATTGATTTTATAGTGTTGTGCTGCACAGTATAACACTTAATGAAAGAAAATGTTTTGTAAACACTATCACATGCCAGGCATTGTTCTATTCATTTTATACACAGTAATTGGTTAAGTCCTTACAGTGCTCTATTTGGTAGAAACTTATTGTTTTATTGATGAGGAAACAAGCATGAGAGTGGTAGCTGACTAGTAAGGGCAAAGTTGGGGTTGGATCTTAATGATGTGAAGGGCTGTGCTCAGCCATGATGCTAGCCTGCTTCTGGATCACTCTTGTGCTTTTAGTTAAGGTTGAGTTTAGTTGAGTTTTAGGGGAAAAGCCCACTTTTTAAACATAAAATTACCATCAAATGGTGATGTTACATTTTAGTACAAATTAAAGCAAACTTGGTTGCTGATTCATTTTCATTGGATCCATGATTTAAACATGAGTTTGGTATCACTCTTTCCTATAGAAGCTGAAATCCAATATAAAGTTTTGAAAGAGGGCTATAGTATAGCTCAGTGGTAGAGCATTTGCATAGCATGTGTGGTTTAATCCCCAGTGCTGGGTGGGGGTGGATACATGAATACTTTGGTTTTGTGACTTTTAAAGTAAGGAGTGAGGGGCTGGAGCGGTGGCTCAGCAGTTTTGGCGCTTGCCTGGCAAGCACAAGGACCCGGGTTCAAACCCCAGCACCACGTACACAACTAAGTGTTGGAGCAACTAAGGCCATGTGAAAAACTAAATAAAGTTGTTTCTCTCTTTCTCTGTCACTCTCACTGTCCCTCTCTCTAAAAAAATAAAGAAGTGAAAAAGTTATTTTGCGTTAGTATTTTCCCATTATTTTACTGTCTAATGATGTCCACATCTCAGAAGAAAACTTCCAAAGGGTTTTAGAGAAACAAATGTGCATATGGGCGTGGTTGTGCACGCTTGTAATTCTAGCAGTGTAAGAAGCTGAGGCTAAGGCTAAGGATCACAAGTTGGAGGTCAGCCTGGGCAGTTTAGTGAGAGTCTGTCTCAAAAAGGACTGGGGATGCTGGTCAGTGGTACAGTGTCCCTGGGTTCAGTTCCTAGTACAAAAAAATATATACACACACATTAATATGCTTTATAAAGTTGAAAACCTGCACTGAAAACATTTTTTGACTGCAAAATCAACTATTATTTGAGAAATGTTTGTTGCATATTGTTTTAGAACAACAGAACAGCTTGACCATAAACCAAATGTTTACAACATTTTGATTCAAAGTAGTTTGTTCATTCAGTGAGAACTTTAAATGGGTTAGTTGACTTCACTCAGCTTTGTAGCTAAATCAGAAAATGTAGGCATGTTGATCTTAGAGGGAAGAAAGAATGCATAGGCTGCTATAAAGTTAAGAAGGTAAGTTCTTTTCAGCAAACATTTTTAACATTTGATTTTAATAGGAATGAGAAAATGGAGTTCTGTTTTAATAGAAATCTGGACTCATCATTAAATTTTTACATATAGTATAAACCTATTACATTTAATGAAGATTAATAAGGTTCTCTGGGGCTGGAACAGTCACTCAGCAGTTACAGTGCTTGACTGGAATGCTCCAGGATCCAGGTTCAAACCCCAGCACCGTATACGCAAATCAAAGAAACCAAAAGCAGATGAAAAAATAAATAACATTGATTTCTTTAAAAAATAAGTAAAAGAAAAAAATGGTTCTCTGACTGGCTGTTCAGTGAGTGGGTTGCAGATGCTGTACAGGTAGGAGGTAGTGATGGGAAGGTATGTGATCTAGAACTTAATATTTCTGGTAGGAAAACAAATGAAAATGGTCTGCTTTATTATGTCATTTTAGCACTAGATGTTGCTGGGTTAAGATGCCTTTTATGGGAAAAGTGCTTTTTAAAAGTTCGGTACAGTGTATTTCAGTTAAGATGACACTGTTCTGGTTTGCTGAAAAGCTTATTAAATCACCCACTGGCAGCAATTTCTTTAAAGTTTATGTATTCATGGGAAGGTCACAAAGTATTTAACAAAAAATAATGGCCAAAATACCTAGGTTTATACACTGTCAAAAGACTTTATCTATAAAAATTAGAACAAACTGAAACAAAAGCAGATATGCTAAGGATACAGAGGCAGACTTCTGCCCCTCCAACCTGTGATTCACATTTCAAAGTACTTATTTCAAATGACAGGTCTCTTACCTACTGCCTTTAACTTAATATGATTCTGAAAATGTGGTTTTCTTCCAATGACAGGAATTCCATTCAGTTCAGTTCCTTAGTGTTAATAAGAAGTGGGCAGGAATCAATGAAGTGTGACTTCATTGAGACTCTGTCAGAAGAGGTTCTACTTTGCAGATGACTTCTAAGGTTGTCAGTAAACAGATGGGAACAGACCTTGAGTCAAACCTTTTAGGGAGAATGAGAGATCAGCATAAACACCTTGAAGTTTAAAGTAGCACTTCCACCCCAAAAGGCATTCTCTCTTTGGGGTCTTCTCAGCAGGTGCTAAAATGCTGGAGGAAATGTTTCAGCCTGAACCTTTGCAACAACAAATATGCTTTTTCCTGTGAATCTGACTGACTAGATAAAAATGTCCTTTTCAGTGATCTAAATTGGTAACAATACCTTGTTCATGTTCATTCATAGTAAAGAAAATATGTCCTTCTAGGGATAGTTTCCCTGAATATTTAGTGGTTCTTTAGCAGATACCTTATTTGAGGATCTCATAAGCCTCATGATGAGCAACTTTTGGAGTGTGGAGGATACAAGTGTCCCAGCCCTTTTAAAGTTTCAATACAGGCTGGAGCGGTGGCTCAGCGGTTACAGTGCTTACTCGTCATGCGCAAGTACACGGGTTCAAACCCCAGCACCCACGTATGCAGCTGAATGTGGGAACAACAAAAGCCATGTGAAAAACTCAATAAAAATTGATTCAGTCTCTCACTGTTGTCCTCTCCTAGAAAAACAAAGTTTCAAAACAACTGCTTGGAGAAGCTGTTTCCTTGCAAAGAATTTAAGAGCACTCCAGGTTTCCAGGCCACCAA
The DNA here is from genome assembly GCA_004027875.1 of Aplodontia rufa. Classification (NCBI taxonomy): domain Eukaryota; kingdom Metazoa; phylum Chordata; class Mammalia; order Rodentia; family Aplodontiidae; genus Aplodontia; species Aplodontia rufa. The sequence goes on along the minus strand of PVKS010013044.1, from coordinate 28,064 downwards.
TGGCCCACAGTTTCTCTTTGGAAGAGGTGCTGTTAGTTGGAAATTTTACTTCTCTGTGTTCCTTTGTGGCTCCCCACCAGTTCCTCAAATGACCCAGAAAAATCCTACTGTAATGGAGAAATCCTGAGAACATGCAGTTGTGTCCTTGACATTGACTTGCAGCTCCTTAAGAGCTGGTGGGAGAAAGAAGAGGTGAGGCAGGTGACAGTGGCTCCTGGCTTTCTTCCTTGGCCAGTGCATAGCGCCTGGTTTTTCTGGGGTCAGGCTCTGGTGTCTCCTCTGCCCATCTTCCAACACGGCGTACACCCTTCCCCACCTTGGGTGCATTTCTGCAAGGATTGTGGTCATAGATTACCAGCTTCAGACCTGACAAGTGTGCCAGGCTGGGGAAGTAACGGATGCTGTTCCGGTCCACATCAATCACCTCCAGGAAAGGCATGTGGAGCAGCACACGGGGGAAGTCAGTCAGCAGGTTCCCTGAAAGCCAGATGGTCCTCAGCTCGCGGAGACGCTGGAGCTGGCCTGGCAGGAGACGCAGGGCATTGGAGCCAGCATGCAGAGTCTTTAGGAGACTCAGCTCACAGATCACATCTGGCAGCTGGGTGAGGCAGTTGTCCTCAATCCATAGGGTCCGGAGGTTCTGGAGCAGGCTCAGCTCATCAGGGAGGTTGCAGAGTTTGTTGTTGCCTAAGTAGAGGATGCAGAGCTGTTTCAAGGTACATACAACCTGAGGCAGAGCTTGGAAGTTGTTGAAATCCAAGGCTAAGATCTGCAGGTTTTGCAGCAGCCCCAGCTCTGGTGGCAGGCTGTTGAGGTGGTTGTCACTCAGGTAGAGCTTAACCAGCTCTGTGAAGGAGCACACACGTGCAGGGAAGCGACGAAGCTGACTCCCACTCAGATCCACCATCTTGTCCAGTGGCATCTCCTGGAGGTCTCCAACCACATAGTTCTGGCAGTGGTCACCAGGGATAAAGGCCACAAGGGCCTTGATGGTGTTCCCCATGTGGATCCAGAGGCATGCTGAGCTAACACCCAGCAAGGGGCTGGTCCTGCTGACTGCTCTGAAGCCGTCCTGTGTTCCTTTTATAGAGGGGATTGTGTGACAAAAGCCAGTCACTTTGACAGAGAAAAGTGCTCCTGATAGCATCTTGAGTGTTGGATGACAGACCCAGCAGACGGGCAGAGGGCCTGGGAGGCCATGTCTGACTCACTTGCCTTTAATCACCTAAGCCCCAACCTATTTATCTACTTTTAATTTTTTCATCTAAAACTGAAAATAAATATGCTAATTTTTTTCTGATACAATATTGACACATACATAAAGGTGCAAAAAAAAAATGGAAATGCCCTCAATTCTACACCACAGGCATAAACATTTGGATGTGTGGTCCTCTAACCTCCTTGCCACAAGTGATCTATTTGTTTGAAAAATTACACTGAACTTTTTTTAATCATAACATGGGCGTGTTTTTATGTTTGCAGGTATTCTATACAGGTAAGTTTTAAGCACCTGTGTAGTATTTCATTGTATGGCTGTACGGCAATTTAAACAGTTCTCCAGTTTGGAGCCTCTGGGTTACTTTTTTTTTTTTTTTTTTTTTTTAAAGAGAGAGGGACAGTGAGAGAGAGAAAGAGAGAAACAACTTTATTTAGTTTTTCACATGGCCTTAGTTGCTCCAACACTCAGTTGTGTACGTGGTGCTGGGGTTTGAACCCGGGTCCTCATGCTTGCCAGGCAAGCGCTGAACCGACTGAGCCACTGCTCCAGCCCCGTCTCTGGGTTACTTTGAATGTCACTGTTATGAATATCCGTGTACATACAGATGTGAGCCATGATCCTCTAATTGCTATAGGAAATGTCCTTACAGATGGTATTGGGTCAAAGGTATGTGTGCTTTAAAGGTTTTTTTTTTTTTTAATTGATATTAGTCTTCCTGTCCCCACCAAATCTGCATCAGGGCACATACTCAAGAAGCAGTGGCTACAAGTGTTCTTTTTCTTATTCTTACCAGGCAATACCTTCACACACTTTAAAATCTTGCCTTTGGGCTAGGATGTAGCTTAGTGGTAGAGTTTACCTGGCAGGAGGAAGGGTCTAGGTTCAGTTTCCAACACTGCACAAAACAAAAAATTCCATCTTGCTTTTGACAAAAGATAAGTAGAAAAGCAGAAGGGTGTGTGTATGTAAAGTTAGGCTTTTTTGCTTACGTAAATTAGGATGAATTCCAATACGGCAACTATGTCAGATATGTCTAAATGCTTATCTCTTATGTAGCTCCCCATTGTATGGAAGCAGCAATCAGCCAGCACATTTCCTAGTGTTGGTCTCCAATGGGGTCTTCGTGTTCTGACCAATGGAAATGTGGGCAGAAATGTTCAACATCACCTCTGGACATGGCTCATTGTAAAATAAGCCTCTTGCCATCCACACATTTCCCCATTTTGTTGGCTGAATGTTATGCCACCAAGTATGTGGAAGTCACATGTTGAATTGGGCAGGGCCTATGGTCATCCTGGATTCCTGAATAAAAGCAAGTTGGCAAAACAACTCCATTTCCCCCACTCCCCACTTACTCCCGAATTCGATTTAGGTAAATGAGAAGCAAGCATTAAGTCATCCGAGTCTGGGTGCTTGTCTGTTACAGTTACCTTGAAAATATAGTAGTTGTTAAAAATTAGGTAAATCTACATTTCCTGATTTGGAAATCTATTTAGGATAAATTGGGGAGAAAAAAAAAAGCAATATTCAGAATGGCTTTTTATGATTCCTGCCTGTGAAAAGAATTTGCATAAATCTCATGTGCATAAAAATGTCTGCAAGAAATATAGTGACTATCTGAGAAATGTGCTTGGAGATTTGAGGATAATAGGGATGCTGACTTTCCCACTTAGACCATTTTGTACGCTTTCATTTAAATACACAGCATATTTTTAAAAAATTAGCCAGGTGCAGTGGCACATTCCCGTAATCCCAGTGACTTGGGAGACTGAGGTAGGAAGATCACAGGTTTGAGGCCAGCTTTGGCAACTTAATTAAGACCTTGTTTCAAAAGGACTGAGGGTATAATTCAGTGGTAGAGTTTGCCTGGATTCAATCCCCACTACTACAGATAAATTATTATAGTCCAGGAGCAAACAGTCCATCAGCTTGCCTACTATCTGGAAAAAAAATCTGGGCCTGCAGGGAGAACAGGCACACCACTGAACCCTGCCAGTGCCTTTATTGTAATGGACTTGGCAGTCAAGGAGCATCTATCTAGCTGAATGGTGTCCTACAGAGCTGTTAGGTGAAGCACTTACTACCCACTTCCTACTCAAAAGATCACAACTGAAGCCAGTGTTCTTGGGCTTTCTGCACGTTGAAAGTCAAGGACTGTTACCTTGAGCCCTCTCTTTACTTACTTGTATCATAATAACCAGCCTCTCAAGTGCTGTGGCGTGCCTCTATATTTAGCATGGTTCAGTGGTGACCACAAATAGTCATGAAGCAGCTGCCCTGTTGTCCCTAGAAGTGGCAATGATAAGGCTAATAGTTATTGTATATTGAACGTGTTCAAATGCTGAGCACTGTGCCATATGCTTTCGGTATGTTAGGTAGATTCTTATCACATAGATTTGTTTTACCCAATTTTTCACATGAGAAAATTGTGCAGACCATTACATCAGATTAATAATAATATCAAAGAACTAACAATAGGAACCCAATTTCACCAGGTGAAGGAAGTGGAGCTCTTCCTTGTTAGGTCACACTAGTTGACAAACTTTGCCCCCATACACAGAACTTTTTTTTTTTTGTTGTTGTTTTTAAAGAAGGACAGGAAGAGCAGAGCAATTTTTATTCAGTTTTTCATGTGACTTTCATTCCTCAAGACACTTCATTGTGTACATGGTGCTGGGGTTTGAACTTGCATACTTGTGCATGCCTGGCAAGCGCCGTAACCGCTGAGCCACTGCTCCAGCACCCATACACAGAACTTTAATTTAGCACCTTAGTGCCAGCCCCTAGATATAAGCAGGCAGCTAGCTAAGTATGAGTGCTGTGGTTTGATGTGGTTTGTCCTCTGCGGGTTTGTGTGCTGAAAGTGGTCCCCAGTGTGGTAATGTTGAGGTGGTAGAATCTTTACGAAATGGGGCGAAGGAGTCACTGGGGCTCCACCATCGTGAATGGATCAATAATAGTGTCTTGTAAGTGAGTCAGGTCTGGTAGAAGTAGATTAGTTCTGTAAGTGTTTTTTACAAAAGAGAGCGAGCCCTTCCGTGGTCTTGTTTCCTGTGTTCCCATGTGGCTTCTCTTTCTCTCTCCATGCACTTCCACCACGATGCCATTCTTCACAAGGTCCTCACCAGAGCAACAGAAAAACAGTATGGTATTTATAGAAAAAAAACTTTTCTAGTGAGTTAGCTCTGAGGTGCAGAGGGCTTTTTCTTTAAGTTCATGGTGACTATGCTGCTGGAGAAGAATGCCCACATGCTCTTCCAGAAGAGCAGTCTAGAAGTAACCCTGTCCCACCCAGACGTGCCTTGGCGTGGGTGGGACAGGGACCATTTGCACCTTCAGGTTTTGAACCCAGACTCCTCTACAAAGGTGTTTGCTCAAACCTTGGTTGAGAACTAAGTGATGTTAGACCTTCGAATGCTTCCAGGTGCAGTTCTAGTCTTGTAGGTCTTAATTTCAATGTAAAGGAAACATCCAAATCTTTGGGTGGTTTGAATGGAAAAGGAGCATTATATGGTATTAGGAAACCCACAGACATCCTGGGTGTGCTGGGGAAATGAGCTTGGGTGTTTATAGCCAGGGTCAATGTCCTAAGCTGCAGAACAACTGGTCCTGTGAGAGGGTCCTGGTCAGCCCTCTATGCTCAGCCCCTGCTTCTGTACCTCTCACTGGTGCTGGCTGCTGCCCCCGAACCTGGGTGTCACCACTGCCACATCAAGCCCCTTATCAGAATGGATTTTGCCTATGTCCTGCTTCTTTGCATCATAAGTTAATCAGGCCCACAAGGGACTCATTGTTTGAGTTTTCAGAATTGATAACAGAGAGTGGATTTTTCTACCACCAATATTTATGTATGGAGAAGTTCTCCAAATATGGAAAGTATGTTATCTACTGATAGCCAAAAAGAATCACAAATGCCCTCCACCCCTACCCTGTGGTCCTGGTCCTACTCCCTCTCTCCTATTTCTATTTGACCCTGTACTGGTAGTTTTTCTTCCTGGATCCATGGGACTTTTATAAACAGTTCATTAAAACAGACTTACTTAATATGGAATGTATGATGACTCCCAGAGCTGGGACATGATTGGTTTTCTAAATAATCATATCTTGAATGGAATTTTTATAATCTGAAGTTATTTTTCCAAAGAATCCGGTGACATTCAACATGACAGCTGTATCAGCAGTTGACAGTACCACTTAGGCAGGAGAATGTATGTCCGTTAGTCATTACTAATAAACACTGAAGTGAAATGAAAGCAGCCCATCAACAAAATTCCATCAGGCAGCATTTGGCTAACCTGGTTCCATTATTTTAAAAGAAAAAAGAAAGCAATTTCTTTTTATTATATTCTGTAATTTAGATTTTTGATGAATTCAGACTCTTGCCATCATATTTTGGTTAATAGTATAATTTAGTGTTAAGAGCAAAGACTCTGGGCTCCCATGTTTCAGGGCTTTGTGTAAAGTTTCTGCACCTTGGGTTCCTCATCTTTAAAATGGGGATCATCCCAGTTGTTCATTTCATTGAGTTTCTTTGAGGATTAAACGAGATACTGTACTTACTAGAACAGTCTCTACCAGTAATGCTAACTATGAGCGGGCATTGTTGTGCTTCAGGGTTGTTTACTTATGCTGGCTTTATTTAAGAGCTAGTGAACTGGGAGTCTGCTGTTAACAGCAGAATGAGCTTGAGCAATTGCCAGGATTAATCCCCTGTGAGCTGGAATAGAGTTCGGTTTTTATAAGATTTGATTGAGCGATGGCTCAGTGGTTTCAGTGCTTGCTTCGCATGCACAGGGACGAAGGTTCAAACCCCAGCACCACGTACACAAAAAAGTGCCAGAGCAACGGAAGCCAAAATGAAAAACTAAAAATTGATTCTTTCTTCCCCCTACCTCACTGTCCCTCTCTCTCTTAAAAAAAAAAAAATATATATATATATATATATATATATATATATATATATATATATATAATTTGATTGAGTTGGGGCATGAACACAGCCAACACATGGTTGGTGCTTAGTAAGTGTTGGTGAATTATTGGAATGGATGTATTACATATTCTACAAGAGAGACTTGTGTTCTTCTAAAGCTGAAATAACTTGGGACCTTGTTTTGACTTAAAACAGGTATTGCATTAAAAGTCATGAGGGATGGAGCAGTTGCTCAGTGGTTGGAGCACTTGCCTGGCATGCACGAGGACCCAGGTTCAAACCCCAGCACCACATACAACTAAGTGTCAGAGAAACAAAGGCCAGATGAAAAAATAAATAAAATTGATCCTTTTTTCTCCCCTCCCCCTCTTTAAAAAAAATTTAAGTCATATGACATCCAAAAAAGTGAGATGCAATTTAAATCTTTATTACTGTTACTTGGGAAAATGACATGGGTTACTCTCATGATGCCCAGTGATTCTTTCTGACTTCCTTTCTTGTGGTTCTCTGCTTCCTTCTCCCATCCATTCAGAGCAGGTATCCCAAAGTTTTCTCCCTGAGTGCTGCACTGGGGCTACCAGAGAATGGAATGAGCATCACGGGCCAGAGGCAGCAGGAGGCCCAGCAGCCAGCCCTGACCCACTTGCTCACTGGCCTCTCTGGCTTGTCCTGTTCTGGCCACTCTTCTCCCCCAGACAGCTCTCTGCACTTTTGAATTAGACTCAGCCCATCCAGGCCTTTCTCCAGACTGCTTTATCTCAGTTTGCATAGTAGAGATCCAAGTTCTATTACCAGAAAGCCTCTTGTAAGCGCTCCCAGCTGGCCACCAAGAAGGAGTCCAAACAAATGTGGACAAATTCTGTTGCATGTGTAGTTCTTGTTGCAGATGATGGTTTCCTCCAGAGCTGCTGCCTCCCTTTCCTGGTTACACCAGAATTTCCTAGGAAACCATTTTCTGGCACAAAAAGGATCCCTCTGGCCTCGTGAGCAGCATTTTACTGAATATATGGGTTGCCCCCACTTCCCCTTCCCACCCCAAGACTCAGCCTGTGCAAATCAAAACACTTTTACTCTTCTAGTGGAACTTTTCAGCCATCAGGGTCTGTCCTGTCCTCACGTTCGATGGCAATTTCATGAACTAGCTATCAGGGTGTCACCCTGGATGACTCCTTAAACCCAATTTTCCATGCCCCAGATCCCAAACGGATCTGATCTTCAGTTGTCCAAGGCCGGATCAGATAAGGACTGGTGGTGGTGGTGCTCAAAGGTTCTGATCAAAGGCAGGGGTTGAAGAGCAAGAGGTGAGAAAAAACCTGCTTCAGGCAGTGGTTCCTGGGAGGTTTCCCAGGGCTCGTGGTTCATCACGCAAGATCGAGCTCTGGAGGCTTGGAAAAGGGATCACGACCTCCTCCACCCCGCTGCACTGCATCTCCAGCGGTTTCGGGTTGCGGCCCCCTCGCACTCGCTTCCCTGGAGTTGGCCGAGCGCCTCTTGCTGAGGCCGTGCGGTGGCGCCTCGCAGCCATCGGGTCGCGGGATCTTCCTGAGGTCCAAGGCGCCACCTCCAGCCGGTGCGGGGACTAAGATTCCCCGTAGAATGAAGCCCAGGCTCCGAACGTGGCTTACAAAACCCCCTCCCCCAGGGTGATAGTCCTGGCCCATCTGTCCGGCCCATCGGGTCCTAGTTGTCCTCCGTCCCTGCCGCCAGCCTCTCTGACCTGCCCCACTCCTCCTGCAGCCGCTCTGCGGGGAATGCTCCCCGCACCTTCCTCGCTTCTTCACTAACTAAGGCCAATACTCACTCTGTGGCTCCTCCCGACGCGTCCTTTCTTGACTTAAGACTGGGTGCGTGGTTTTAACAGATGCATCAGTATTTCTCTAAATACTTGATTTTGCATCTTCCTTCATTGGTCTGTAACCTCAAGGAGGGCAGAGATCTGGGGAGAGGTGGAGCACTGCTGGATCTGTCAGTCTCTAGCTCAGTGCCTGGTGCCGGGCAGGTCCTCAGCAAATGTCAACAAACGATCTGATGCTACCTGGCTAGTGAGGTAGCCATGATCTGCACGCAGAAAAAACTTTTCAAATACCGAAGACAGCACCAAGTACAGTAAAGGACACAGTGGAGTCAGTACTGCTCTGGATAGTACCTTGTACAAAGTGATCTGAAGTGTACCTGTAGTTCAACATAATAAAAGTTGTTGGGGAAAACGGAATGGGGTAAATACATTTCAACAAAGAATAATCAACAATAATATACTTTATTTCCTGTGTGGTATTTTAATCACAAAGGATTTTTTCCTCAGTAAAAATACTTCTAAGCCCATATTCATAAAATCTATACATTTGAGAAGACATCTGGGGCTGGATCAGGGAAAAAAGACTTTTCCCATTATCCTCAGCCCCATTCCTAGTTCAAAGCTTTCTTACCTACTAATCACCAGTGTTATGGTAAGTACAGTTATGGGAATAACATATGTATTGCCCTTCTTTGTACCAAGGAAAACAAAGGAGCAAGTCTCAGGGCCTGTGTACTGAAGTGTTTTCCCTCCATCCTGAAAAGTTCACTTGAAGCAAAGTATTTGTGCCTGTGGTGTGTGTGTGTAGGTGCAGCACCTTGAAAATCTTTCCAGACCAACTCTTTTTTTTTATGTTGAAAAAAATGTATATTTAGAATTAGCTGGTCTGTTTAGATGATTCCAATTTTGTTGGCAAGTCCCAAGCGTCATACTCAGGAGCCAGTCCAATGTATGCCTTCTTCTCTCCATCAGCCCTGATCAGAGTGTTAACCTTGGCCACATTGGTGTCATAGAGCTTCTTTACAGCGTGTCTGATCTGGTGTGTGTTGGCCTTGACATCTGCAATAAACGCAAGTGTGTTGTCTTCAGTCTTCTTAGTGGCGGACTCAGTGGTCAGAGGGAACTTGATGATGGCATAGTGGCCAAGCTTGTTTCTCCTGGGGACGCTCTTTCGAGGATATTCGGGCTGCCTCTGAGCCGCAATGTCTTGGGCCATCGAAAGGTAGGTGACGTGTGGATGTTCTTCTTTTTATGGCTGTGGACGCCTTTTGACACTGCCTTCTTGGCCTTCAAAGCTTTTGCTTTGGCTTCAGCTTTGGGAGGGGTGGGAACTTCCTTCTTAGCCTTCAGTGTCATCTTGGTGAAAAAGGGCCCAGGTCAACTCCTTAATGGGCATCTTCTCCAAGAGGGTCTCCCTGACAACCCTATTAAACTTGTTAAGTTTCACCATCCCAGATGGGGCACCTATAAAAACTTAAATTGAGCAGCAAATTTACCACTTATGGTAACTTTGGAAATAAATATTATGTTTTTAGAGTTCTATTCTTTTGAGAAGAATAATAGGTGAGTGATTAGAACATTTAAAATGTTTCCATATATTGTGAAAATATATGTGGAGGATATATAAACTCTAGATTAGGCTTTCCAACTTATCTAATGCACTTACGTCAATTTCATTGAAATATTCACAGAATTGAAAACCTGGGACTTAATGGGTTAAGCATGGCATCTGTATTCTCAGTTTCTTTCCACTTTAGGTCTTAGCTCAGGATGTGATTGTTTCATTTCTCAGTTCTCTTGCTTCCTTGATGGACTGTAAAGTCCCTGAGGCCAGGGATCGTGGCAATCCTGTACTCTGTTGTATTCTTAGTGCTAACGACAGTATCTCCCATAGGGCTGGCATTCATCCATTCAGCAAATAAGCCTGAACAGGGACAAAAAGTTCCCCTCCTTTTAGAGCATCTGACTGAATTAATTAACAAATGAACAGATGATAAACTATTCTCAGTTTGCTAATCTAAACTCAAATTGCTGGGAGCCAGTGACTTAACACTGTGTATTTATGAATAAATGCTTTTTAAAAAACTACTGATTATCCTTGAGGTAAAGGATAGTGGTTCTGAAAAGAACTCAAAACTTAGACATGCTAACAAGAAATGTACAATGTTAGAAGAACCTAGGATAGAATTCATTTTTGCTTGGCAGCTGGTAGGATAAGCTTCAGTTTTCTTTCCAGGGCACACACTGGGGGAAAGCTAAGGGTTTCCCCTGAGATTCAAGCCTATCACTGTGAGAACGTGCTGAGTCTGCTCTGCGGGTGTGTTCAAAGCTGGATACCAGAGAAGTCTCCCAAAATATCCTGCGAAGCTAATTAGATTCTCCTTCAGTGTTGAACTGCTGAAATCTGTTCAATAGCAACTGCTGTGTGAAGACAATTATTCTGAGAAAAAGGACTTCAACAATATACAGTGAAATGAAGCCCAAATCCTGAAGGAGTTCCCCTGACTCTTGGGTTGGAGAGCTAGGAAAGATGCACCCCAGTGGGAGAGGCGGCTTTTTCCAGTTTGAAAGTGAGAGAGAGGAACCAAGATCAGGAGAAGAACCTTGCTGCGATTCTGCTTCCGTCTCGAGGAACTGGCAAGAAGAGGGGATGCTCTCTAGAGCTGGCATGCTTAATGGCCTGGGTGAGAGGATGTGCCCCTGATTATAGCCAAAGGCCATCTGCTCCCTCCTGTACAAAGCTAAGGTTTGCTTTCAGAACCCAGACCAGTACTTCCTGCTTCATCAGAGTGTTCTCATGGCTCGGTCAAGTTTAATGTCCAACCAGCCTCTGCCATTTTAAAAAATTATTATTATTATTATTATTATTATTATTGTTATTATTATTTGGTGGTACAGGGGATTGAACCCAAGGGCACTTAAACACTGTGCCACATTCCCAGTCCTTTTTATTTTTTATTTTGAACAGGGTCACACTAAGTTGCTTAGGGCCTCACTAAGTTGCTGAGGTTGGCTTTGAACTTGTGATTCTCCTGCCTCAGCCTCCCCAGATCACCACCAAGTCCAGATGCCATTCGTTCTTTTTTTTTTTTTTTAAACAGGTCATGAACCCAAGGGCACTCAACCTCTGAGTCACATCTTTAGTCCTTTTTGTACTTTATTTTGAGACAGGATCTTTTTTTTTTTTTTTTTTAAAGGAAGGGGGCCTTTTTTTTTTTTTTTTAAAGAGAGAAAGACAGTGAGAGAGAGAGAGAGAGAGAATCAGTTTTTATTGAGTTTTTCACATGGCTTTCGTTGCTCTGACATTTAGTTGTGTACGTGAGTGCTGAGGTTTGAACCGTGTACTTGCGCATGCCTGGCAAGCTCCATAGCCACCGAGCCACCGCTCCAGCCCCTGAGACAGGGTCTTGCTGAGTTGCTGAGACTAACTTTGAACTCGTGATCCTCCTGTCTCAGCCTCCTGAGTCTCTGGGATTATAGGTATGTGCCACCATGCTCAGCTGCTATTGATTCTTAGCTAGTGGCAATTTTACCTTTCCAGGAGTTGGTTTTAAAGTGTGAAGACGTTTTGGTTGTCAAATTGAGAGGGTGATTCTGGAATCTAATGGGTAGGGCTGGGGATGCTGACAAGCATTAGAAAGACCTCTCCACCCCACCCCAGGAATTATCTAGCTCAAAATGGTTCTAGAGCCAAGACTGAGAAACCTCAGGCTGTACTAATGCCAGTCAGTCCTCTTCCAGGAACTAACTGTATCACCGTGGTCATAAAACAGATAAAATAACAAGCATTTTATGTGTTTGAATGTAATAGATTTTTTTCAAACAATATTTTCTTTCAATTTAGTCACATGGGACTGAATAGTATTGAAACACCCCCAATACAACTATACTTTCAAGAATTTCCTTTGAGGGCTGCAGCAGTGGCTCAGTGGTTGGAGCGCTTACCTGGTCTGGCATGCACGAGGACCTGGGTTCAAATCCCAGCATCACATATACAACCAAGTGTCAGAGACACTAAAAAACCAGATGAAAAAAAATTAATATTGTCTTTGTCTCTCACACACTCTCTTAAAAAAATAATTCCTTTGAAAGTCTTGATATTCCCAAGTGAAGGATTGATACTGTGAAAGTAGCTTTAGTTTTGGATCTGTAAAATTTTAATTGACCATGAGCCTTCTAAAGGACTCATGAATGAAGACTTGTATTTTTGGAGGGGGGCCTGATTGGAGACTGGGGGTGGGCTGGTGAATCTTGCAATGCCTTTTCTAGTGGGAACAATGCTATAAATGGTGGAATTCTGGACAATCTACAAAAGATACCTTACTTTCTAGAGCAACGGTGATTCGGTGATGCCTGGTGACTGCAGTTGTTAGCAATTGCCATGTGCAAAATGATTTCTATGTGGAAAAGGATTCTGAGCTGCAGCTCAAGCATCAGAGCCAGTAGCTACAGGTGATTTCAGAAGATGGAAGATTTATTAAAAATTACCTCAACCAGACTCCTTTCAGCAAGAAAAGGGAGGTTAGGAAGGAAACCCACAGTACCTGCCCCAGAACTTCCGGGTCCACAGTTAGGTGCAACCAGTTTGGAACTTTACTCTTTTTTTTTTTAGTGCTGGGGGTTGAACCCAGGGACTTCCACATGTTAGGCCAGCACTCCTGCATTGAGTACACCCCAGCCCTCCCTCTACCTTTTCAGGATTTGATCCACTTTATGCCCAGTGGGTGTCATCTTTGAGAAGCAGGGACCCTGGAGGAGTTCACAAATGTCACCAGCTGGAAGTTTCTGCTTGGAGAAGTTTCTGCTTCTCTTGGGGGGTGTGTTTATATGTCAGGACGACAAAAGATTAGTTATGTGATTACATGAGCAGATTTTGTGAGTCCGTTGGGAATCCAGGTACATCTGGCTCTGAAATGCCACAAACTAACCTGGACTTTTCGGAGGCCTAGGACAAGCTGTTTTTCTCTTGTTCATTTTTTCATTTACTTCTGTAGGAAGAAGTGGCAACAACTCAATGACGTGGCATTGGAGGGGTCTGTCAGACAGTGGAGTTGCTTGAGTCCTTGCTGAACCCTGTGTAGCTGGAGAAATGCTAATGGCTTGGGGTGGAATAGAGGAGGTCCTGGATTTGGACTCTGAAGCTCTGTGTTTGCATTCTTTAAATTGCCATGTGACCTTGATCAAGCTGTTTCGCCTCTCTTGATCTTCTTTCCCTTATCTGGAAACAGGAGGGTTAGACCATATTGTTCCTAAGAACTTGGCAGCGTGGACTTTCCACTGGGTGACTTTGGTACCACCAGATGTCTTGTATCTCTTAGGTTAAGGGTAGCATGGGTGGGGGTGGGGTGTATGCTTGAGAAAAGCATTGTTTTAATTTTAGTTTAAATACTAGATTACAAAATTAGATTAGCAAAGCCTTTGCCCCAGCCTTCCTTTTGTGCGACCTGCAAGATGTTTGGAGGAACCAGCGTGACAAATGGACAGAGAAAGCAGGAGCTTTAGAGACACAAAATTTTGAGTTTGAATATCACCTCTGCCACTGATTTCTCTGAGCCCCAGTTCACTTACCTGCCAAATTGGAATAATGACATGTGGTTGTCCTGAGGTCAGTAAGATAACGTGTTCAAAGTATCTTGCACACAGAAGGCACCGGGAAAATGGTTTTTCTTCTTATCCTTGTGTTTTAAGTGTTATTATCAGGTATTGATCTGGGATTGTTCCTAGAAGTCCTGAGGATGCTGAGCCTGGACCAGTTCTGGGGGTGCTTCTCCCTATTCCTAGGCCTTATCTAGCTTCACGACTTGGTGTCCGGAAGACCTAAGGCTGCCTGGGTCAACGCTATCCTCTCCTGGTTTACTACCCATGTCCTGCCACCTCCTCCATGACATATACAAATAAACATTTTCCTTTCGTCTCTGCTATAGTTAGGATCTGAATTGTCCCCCAAAGTCTCGTGTGCTAAGGGTGTAGTCACAGCCTGTGGTGCTATTGGGAGGTGGTGGAACCTTCAGGAGGTGGGGCCTACTGGGAAGAAGTTAGATCAGGGGCATGTCCTTGCAGGGGACACTGGGCCCTGGTCTCTTCCTCTTTCATCCTTTTTAGTTTCCCAGCCTCCGTGTACTTTTTTTTTTTTTTTTTAAGAGAGAGGGACAGTGAGAGATAGAGAGAGGGAGAGAGAAACAATTTTTATTTAGTTTTTCAAGTGGCCTTCGTTGCTCTGAGACTTCGTTGTGTACTTGTGCACACCGGGCAAGCGCCATAACCACTGAGCCACCGCTCCAGCACATCCATGTACTTCTTACCATGATGTTTTGCCTCCCCACAGGCCCCAAAGCAATGGGATCAAGCAGCTATGGACTGGAGCCTCTGAAACCAGGTGCCAAAATAAAACTTTGTTCTTTTAAGTTAACTTATCACAGGTGTTTTATCACAGCTGTGGGACGCTAACACAGCCTCAAATACAGATATTTGCTTCTATACAGCAAAAATAGCTTTTTATTCACCTTTCATGGTATTCATAGAAATGTTAGCAAGATGGTATTTGGTGAGCAATACCTTGCAATGTCTTGTGTTCCCTTTACTGGGGCATAAAGCTGTATTATGCTGGGTTCCCCCAGCTGGGGGGTGAACAAGCAAAATCCTTTGGTGGAATGCTCTGGAGGGTGGTCCACACACCTGCAGAAAATGATTCGCTTGCTCTTCGCTGGCTGTGTCTTAGGACAGAGTCTGTTGCTCCTTCATCAGAAGATAAGTCCTAGAAGCAATGCCTCTGCCTAAAAATAGGGCGGTCAGAGCTGTGACTGCAGTCAGAGCTGCGACTGCACCAGGGCACGGAGAGCCTTTACATCAGAGTTGGGACAGGCGCTGATAAAGCTTTCTGCACTCAGCTCCCAGATTACTCACAGCTGTTTTCCAGATCAAAGGGCCTCGCGCCCACATCAAGCACTCCCCACGAGGCAGGCGAGGCAGGCGTGGCTGGGGCAGCCTCCAAGCCTTGCGTGGTCTCCAGATGGATTAGGAAGGGCTGGCAAGCTGAAAATACGCAGCCGTATTTTAAAACCCAGCAATCTCCTCACTTCGCTTCATATGTATGTATTTTTTTCTTTCTAATATATCAAAAGTTGGGTTTTCCCTTCCATTTCAGGTTGGGACTGGTGTAGCATAAAGGTTAAAGGATTGTATTCTGGAGCCAGACTTCTTGGGTTGGAAGGCTGTTGTTTTGTTTTAAATTAACAAACTCAGTTTTTTGGTTTTTTTTTTAGGGAGAGGGAGAGAGTGTGTGTGAGAGAGAATCAATTTTATTTAGTTTTTTTCATCTGGCCCTTGTTTCCTGGAAACTTAGTTGTGTATTTAGTGCTGGAGTTCAAACCTGGATCCTTGTGCATGCCAGGGAAGCACTCCAACCGCTGAGCCACCACTCCCGCCCCAAACTCTGTAAAAAACAATTTTAGGTTCATGGCAAAGTTGACCAAAAACTGCTAATATTTCCTATATATACTTTATCTCTTCCATCCAAAACTCATCTCCTACTTACACCCCCAACCAAAGTAGTACATTTGTTACAATCAGTGGAGATTGACACATCATTATCACTCAGATTTCACAGTTTACAATAGGGTTCAATCTTGCTGATGTACATTCTATGGCTTTTGATAAATACATGTTGACATGTATACATATATTCTTGTGGTATCTTGCAGAGTATTTTACTGCCCTGAAAAATCCTCTGTACTCTGCATGCATAGTCATCCCTCCCTGTCCCTAATCCCTGGCAACTAGGGATTTACCTTTTTCTTAAAAATATATATACGTGTGTGTGTGTGTGTGTGTATACATGTACATGTATATATATACGTGTGTATATAAATATATGTATATTTGTATATATATATACACATGTATATATATATTTAAGAGAGAATGAGGGAGAGAGAAAATCAATTTCATTTATTTTTTCTGGCTTTGGTTCTCTGACACTTAGTTGTGTATGTGGTGCTGGGATTTGAACCTGTGTCCTCGTGCATGCCAGGCAAGTGCTCTAACCGCTGAGCCTCCGCTCCAGTCCCAGTTGTACCTTTTTCAGAATATCATACTGGTGGAATCATACAGAACGTAACCTTTTTAGACTGGCTAGTAATCAGCATCGACATTTCCTGCATGTCTTTTCATGGCTTGATAGTTCTTTCTAGCACTGAATTCTGATGTCTAGATGGACCACAGATATTTATTCATTCGTCTACTGAAAGACATCTTGGCTACTTCTGGGTTCTGTGTAGACATAAGTTTTCAGGTTCTTTTGGTGAATGCCAAAGAGCACGATTGCTGCCTCCTGTGATAAGATCGTGTCCGGCTTTGGGCGAAAGCCCCGAACTGTCTTCCAAAACAACTGCACCGGTTCATGCTCCCACACCCAGGGAGAGTTCCCGATGCTCCACATCCTTGCTAACATTCGCTGTTGTCAGTGTTTTAGACATCTGAGCCTGATTTTGCTACTTCTTAGCTTTTGATGACCTGAGGCGAGTCATGAAACTTCTCCACCTTGGTTTCCTAGCTTGTGAAACAGAGAAAACAGAAGCATCTCCATTGTTGGATTGAGGTAGTGGAAATGTAAGGCATGTAGAACAGGGCTGGCGTACGTAAACCCCAAAATGTTAACTATGATGTTTCGGATTCAACTGGATTTGTGTTCTAGGAAATAACTGAGATTCTTGAGCACAGAGTGATGTCTGGAGTGAGGGATGGATTCCACAAAGTTATTATTACTATTTTTTGTGATGCTAGAGATTGAACCCAAGTCCTCACCCATGTTAGGCAAGTGCTCTATTACTGAGTCACATGCCCAGCCGTTTGTTTCTTAATATTATTTTGAGACAGGGTCTCACTGAGTTGCCCAGGTTGGCCTTGAACTTGTGATTCTCCTGCCTCAGCCTCAGGAATTGCTGGGATTACAAACACGCACCACCATGCCCAGTCACACAGCTATTTTGATAACAAGGGTTAGTCTTAGGCCATTCGCCAGCTGAGGGATTTGTATATTGTCGTTTGAGAAGTGCTGCTGGGCTGCACAGGAGGTCACCAGCTCTATTGTCCATTTTCAGATGAGGACCCCGTTTCAGCACTGTGGCTGGCCTTGGATTTAGTCCAAGTATTTACATAATCGCTATTGCTCCTGGTACAGACTTTTCTGTGTTCTTGGAAAACGGCACAGGGAGAGAGGTGGGAAGGAGCAGGAAGGTACTCAGGCTGTCTCCCTGTTTCCCTGGTTCTTCCCAGCACTGGGGAAGATGCAGGAATCTACTGGATATTCCAGATGACTGATGCAGCTACCTGCCGCAGAGACAACCACACCATAGCTCCCTTTACCAGCCACCTAGATGGAGAAAATTTCAAAAACAGCTATCATTATTAAGCCCTTACTATGTGTTGAGTACTTAGCAAAGTGTCCATTTAAACCTCCTAGCAACTCTGCAAGCTATCAATGTTTTTCATCCTTATTTTTCACAAGGAAACATGTCAGAAAACCTATGTGGAGCCCAGGTCACAGAATTATTAAGTGACAGAGTTGGAAATCTATCTGACCCTGGAGGCCACAGGCCCCAAGGGGCTCTGTCCTGCAGGGAGGGTGTTAGTACGGAAATAAGCCTCAGAGGCTTCTGCCAAGGCGCAGACACTTCCAGGAAATAGTGCAAAAAGGCGCAAAGGATTCATGGAGAAGACTTAGCCATGTCCCTCTGGTGTTTAGAGTAAAACTTCACAAGAATCCTAGCCCCGTATATGGCTTCTAGGGCTCACCAAGCTCAGCCGGAGCCCAGGCTCTGTGATAACCTCTGCTGGAAGGGAGTCAGCCACAAATCCCCAGAGTTCCCTCTGGGATACCTGCCCTGAGCACAGTGTACTGGGACAGGCCTTGTGACCTGTCATGAGGTTTCAAGTTCACTCTCAGTCTCCATAGCAACTCCGGATCTCTGGGCTGTGTAGGGGGCAGGCCGGGATGAGGAAGAAGTGCTGGCACAGACTCTGGGTCAGACTGCCCTGGGTGTCCAAGCAAACACCACTGCCCCGAAACGCAGATCTGTGGAAAACAGACTGAAGAATAGAAAGCACTAAAAAAATAAGTAAATAAATAAATAAAATAAAAAGAATAGAAAGTGCTGGAGTGAAAAAAATCTTTTAGAATATTCTATAGTGAAGATTTTATACTATATGCTGATTATAATAATAAAAATATGGAAAGGAGAAAATAAAGATTGGAAGGAAGCAGTTAAAATGTTATGATTTTGATAACTGGTCATTTATATTTATTTCCAATTTTTCTAAGACATACAATATGCCAGCTTTTTTAAAATAATTTTTTTGAGAGAGTGAGAGAGAAAGAGTTAATTTTAGTTTTCATCATTTTTTTTTTGTTTTTCTTCCTCTTGGTTGTGCATGTGGAATCAAACCCAGCAAGTGTTCTACCACTGAGCCACCTCTCCAGCCCAACACTCCTACTTTTGTAGTGAAAAATGTTTTGAAATTTCCCTTCCTTTTGGGGTGGCTTATCTCTTTCTTTGTATTTACTTATTATTTTTGAAAGAAAGAGGGACAGTGAGAAAGAATCAATTTTATTTAGTCTTTCATGTGGCTCTCATGCTCAGACACTTTGCTGTGTACGTGGTGCTGGGGTTCGGACACACGTCTTTGTGCGTGCCAGGCAAGCGCCGTAACCACTGAGCCGCCGCTCCAGCCAGCTTATATTCATATTGAGGAGTTAGAGAGGATTGGATGCCCAGGAGCACAGTCTCCTCTATAAGTGTTCTCCTTCCTGAAATGGGGGAAGCAGTAGGAGAACAGCAGAACTTCACAGTGTGAGCATCAAATGGGACAATCTGGGTAAAAGTTTATGACAAATGTGGCTCTTGGTTCAATGGTCAGCATTGGCGGTCATCATCAAAATCACTGTGATTCTGACCACCAGAAGGTGCCCCTGGCTCTGGGAGTCCACCATGCCATGGGACACCACGATTCACAGGGAGACAGTTGTGAGAAGGCAGAAATGCCACTTCCCTTCTTTCTGTTCTGCCAGTCTTTAGCTGTGTGCTAAGAAGGAAATCAACTTTAGAGTTGCAAGTAGCTGCCTTTCTTTTGCAGAAGCAGAAATGACCCTGTCACTCCTGGGAATGCACATGACACACAACTCAGATCTTCCCTTGGGCAGGGAGTGCAGACATTTCTTCCTGCAGGGCAGGACTAGCAATCTCCCCAGGTGGAGTGGAGGGTACTGGGAAGGGGCATATGAGGGAGCCTGGGGACTCTGTTGTGTGGGTGGTGTGCAGCAGAGACACGGGCGGTCTCTTACCACTGCCACTAGCTCTGGGAGGCCATGCGGAAAGAGGGTGGAGTGTCCCAGGGCAGGTGAGTGGGGAGGCAAGTTCATCCAGTGCCATGGTGGGCTTCGTTCTTCCAATTGATGGCTCCTTGATCTCTATCCAGCCCTGGAATCTCCTCCAAGATCCAGACTTGGCTGTTGTCCCCTTTGACTTCTCTATTTGCATGGCGTTTAATATTCCTGAAACAAGACTCTCTTCTCCTTTCTCAGCAAACCCCCAACCAACAGTTCTTCCTGTCTTCTCCTCTGCCATGATCCAGGCTGTTCCTCGATCATCTCTCCAGAACAGTCTTCTCACAGCAGTCAGAGTGTGACTACCTCTAATGAGGTGAATCAGACACAGAAACTGGCATTGGAACCTCCAACAGCTTCATATTGCTCCTAGAATAAAATCCAAACTCATCAGTCTGGGCTGCAGGACCTCACTCCCACACATCTCTCCAAACCCTTGATCCAACACACTGGCCTCTTTTCTATTCACCCCATGGCAAGGTCTTGCTGGAATTCCTCTATCTAGAAAATGCTTCCAGTGACTGGTGCTTTCTACCACTCAGCCCTCAGGTCCAGTGGTACCTCCGTAGAGAACTTTCCTGGCTTTCCCAAACCCCCATCGTAGTGCGGGAGACCCCCCTCTACTCCCCCTGGTCGACATCACATGGCTCTGTTTATTTTCTCTATAATACTCATTGCACTCTGAAATTGTCTTGATCATTTTTTTTTCCAATAGGGTTTTGGCTGCTTTCCCTATTAGGGAGTAAATCGCCACAAGGGTGGGGCATTGCCGGTCTTCAATGCTGTGTATCTCTCCCGGGACAGGGCTTGGCACATGTTCATTGCCAAGTGTGGAAGGGAGGCAGGACCAGATGATTTGTGAACATTTATGTGTGGCCTGTTTAGGGATCAAGCTGGATATGATGCCAGAGAGGACTGTCATGCCAGGCAGCTGTAGCTTAACATAAAAATCCCCAAAAAGATGAACTCTGAAACCTCCCTACAACCTGATTGCAGCCCTCAAACTTCTTCCTTCATGTGCTTCCCCCTTCCCCCCAACCATTGTAACAAACAGTTTGGCTATGGTGGCATCAGGGGACAAGCGTGCGTGCCCAGGGCTGGCTGCCTTTTATCCTGGGTGACCCCAGGCACAGTAGGTGGCTTGCTTGCCCTGCAGTACCCAGGAAGATCAGGAGGGGGAGCCATTTTCTTGTTTAACAAGAAAGATCAGCAATTGGTGAAAGGAGGTTTTTAATACTGAGCAAATGGGTAGGATGACAGGGAAGGATCCCATCACCGCAGGGTCTTTGCTCTCAGTTTCATTACTGGAACACTCTCCCTCACACATTGCATAGTTTACTCTCCTGTTTTTGACATTGTTGCTCAAAGATGATGATCTTTTCCTCTACTATCTTTTCACCAGTGCTTCCTTTGCTCTCTCACTTGCCCTTCTTTATTTTCCACCCCAGCACTATCACCCCCTACCAGGCTGTGTATTTTATTAACATGAATGTTGCCCATCATTCCCACCCTCAAAGACCCCTCATAAGCCCCGCCAGTGAGGGGTCTTTGTTTCTTTGGTTCACTGTGTGCCTCCAGCACCCGGCCAGTGCTGCCAGACCAACTTGCTCCCTGCAGGTCCATCAGAAGACAAAAGGTCTGGGCATTGGAATCACTGGTTCTTCTGGCATCGAACCTGAACTATCACAGAAAATGAAAGATTAAAGATAAAAAACAAAAAGCCCTAACCAATTGAAATAACAAAACACCCTGAAAGCAAGTTCATGCCCAGGGTTACAAAATTAAACATTTCTTAGTTTTTTTTTTAAGAGAGAATCAATTTTATTTATTTTTCATCTGGTTTTTGTTTTTCCTACACTTAATTGTGTATGTAGTGCTGGGGTTTGAACCCAGCACTACATACTATGAGGTCCTCTCATACATGCCAGGCAAGTGAGCTAATCATTTAGCCATTGCTCCAGTCCTTGTTTCTTAGATCTAATGGAGCTATAACCCAAGGTTCTTGGAATGAAACAGAATATTTTTAGAAAGGGGTTACTTATTTTGTAGTTTGTAGTTGGTATGGACTGAATGTTCATATTTTGAAACCCTAATTCCCGTTGTTTTGGTGTTTGGAAGTGGGGCCTTTGGAGATGATTAGGGTTATATGAGGTTATGAGGGTGGGGCCTCCGTGATGTAATTAGTGCCTTTGTGAAAGTATGCAGGGACAGGGAAATTGTTCAGCAGGTGAGGCTACAGCTAGGTGACGCTGTCTACAACTCAGAAAATGGTTCCTTGTCAGATACCAAATCTTCCAGCACCTTAATTTTGGACTTTCTAGTCTCTAGAACCGTGAGAAACACATTTCTGCTGTTTAGAAGCCTCCCCACTCCCGGCTTTGGGAGTTGTAATAGCAGCCTGAACTGACCAAGACAACAGCATGGGTCACCGGATGTTGCTGTGACCTACTCCGATTGTTGGGTTAATTGTAGGACTAGGCAGTGGTGTAGTATTCTGAAAAAATTTGTTCTCTCTTAACTCTCCAAAGATCTCAGAGTGTCCTTGTGCCAGCTACTCTTCAGCCTTGAGCCTTTGAGTCCTCATCTGAAATGGGAAGGAAATAGATGAAACACACTTTGAGTTTCTTAGTTGATGCTAACACTTTGTAATCAATTCAGTGTGCAAGACGATGTTGATTTGCCTGGATGTTTTTCAACCACCATCATCTTTTTGTTTATTTACCAAATGTCCTAGCTCTTGGTGCAGAATAAATTCTACCATCTGGAGCCACTGCTTAAGTCTGCTATCTTAGTGGAAAATAATTTATTTCCATCTCCAGTCCTCTTTTTTTTTTTTTTTTTTAAAGAGAGAGGAACAGTGAGAGAGACAGAGAAAGAGAGAAACAACTTTATTTAGTTTTTCACATGGCCTTAGTTGCTCCAACACTCAGTTGTGTACGTGGTGCTGGGGTTTGAACCCGGGTACTCGTGCTTGCCAGGCAAGCGCTGAAACCACCAAGCCACCGCTCCAGCCCTCCAGTCCTCTTATTTTCCTCTTTTGAACTGCTGACTTTTCCTGTAATCTAGAGTTGTATGAAAATAAATATTAAAGCAATAATATTTGGCCAGATATCTGGACATCATGGTCCAGTCAATTTTTTTTATTAAAGAGAAGGAGAGAGAGAGAGAGAGAGGAAGAGAGAGAAAGAGATTGACAGTCAATTTTATTTAGTTTTTCATGTGACTTTCGTTGCTCTGACACTTCGTTGTATACGAGGGGCTTGAACCCATATCCTTGAGAATGCTAGGCAAACACGGTAACTGCCGAGTCACTGCTCCAGCCTCTGTGCTTTGATTTACAAATAATATTTTTTTTGGTTGTCGTTGTTATTGGCGATTGAACTGAGAATCCAGGGCCTTGCACATGCTATATAAGCACTAAGCTATATCTCCAGCCCTTTGTATTTTCTTTTGAGACAGGGTCTAAGTTGTCCATGCTTGTGATCCTCCTGTGTCAGCCTCCTGAGTAGCTGGAAATATAGGTTATACCACTGTACCTGGTTTATATCAGTGCTGTATATGCTTTATTTCAATGAGGACTCTCACAGCTCTCCGATATGAGAAGCACTGGGGTCTGGAGGGATGGAAATATCTGTCTGGTCCAAGGTCCTATGACAAGTGGCAAAATTTCAGGTCCTTTCATGCTGCCTCTCCTGTGCTGTCTCCTTCACCTCGCAGCATCTCTAGAGCTGGCAGTGTTCTCAGGCTGTTGTCATTCCTGGTGTTTTGGTCCAGGCTGTGCAAAGCCCGGGAATCTGAGAAACTGTTCATCACTCTGATTTGGAGTCTAATCCTGTGACCCAGAAAATAAACAGCCCCAGTTTAGATGAATGGTTTCAAGAAACTGAGTTTTTATTGCAAGGAATTTGGCTTCCTGATGCTGTCTGCTTTTTTAATTTTGTTTTTAGCGAGTTGCTTCTAGGAGGTAGTGACCATTCCTTGTCCTCAGATTCCATCTACTGGGTTGAACTCACTGGAAGAAGTTATTGACAAATGGCTACAAACAAGTGTGAGCAAAGTCACAGTAAGGGAAATGCTTCTAGATCTTTCTGGACTCTTTTGCTTTATTTGTTCTTCTGGGGTTTGTATTTTCAGGTTCATCTCTTTCAGATGTGTCTAAGGAATAGCTCATGTCGTTTCTTACTGTTTAGACAGTCAGCACTGTCAGCTGTGCCTGTAACCCCAGCTACTTGGGAGTGTGAGGCTGGAGGATCATGATTGCAAGGGCAGCCAGAGTAACACAGCAAGACCCCATCTCAACAAAACAAAGCGAAACCGCTCTGATGCCGGATGAGGAACTTACTACTATCCTCGGTTGTTGGGATTCCTCATGATTCTTAATAACTTGTATGGAATCAAAGAAGGAGAGAATCTTTGGATGTTTAGTTCTGGGGGACTTGGGAGGACATCTGAGTGAGTAGTAAGAAGAGGTCCACATTAGCACTCGACAAAACTTCCCATTGTGTTTTGTGGCACTGTCCCTTCCTCAGGGAGCCAAACTGTAGTCCAGTTTGATTGAACCAAACCGTGACTGGTCCCGTTGAGAGTCAGTAAGATTGCAACCCGAGCTGGCTGGCTCTTAGTTGGACTGGCAGGAAGAGCACGCATCTGAAAGCATTCATGAATGATCAGTGTGTGAATGGCTGTGCGCTAGGTGCTGGGGCTGCAGCCTCTGCCCTCTCAGAGCTCGTGGTCTAGGTAGAGAAACAAATTCAACAAATGTGTATTAAGGGGCTGGGGCGGTGGCTCAGTGGTTACGGCGCTTGCCCGGCATGCGTGAATACACGAGTTCAAACCCCAGCACCCACGTACACAACTAAGTGTCAGAGCAACGAAAGCCATGTGAAAAACTCAATAAAATTGATTCTCTCTGTCTCTCCCTCTCTATCTCACTGTCCTTCTCTCTTTAAAAACAAAACAAAACAAAACAAAAAAAAAACAAATGTGTGTTAAGCTCTGTGTAATGTGTGCTGTCTTCTTTGGTGCCACCACAGAATATGTGCTCTGACGGAGATGTAAGAGTCCAGGGAATCCCATGAGAGGAAACCTGGCGGGGGTGGGGGGAGGATGGGGGACGCTTTCTTAAGGAAGTGACATCAAAGCTGCGACTTTAGGGGTGTGTAGGAGTTGACCATATGGAGGCTGTAAGGAAGATGAAAAATGAAATAAAGAGAGGAGAGCGGCAGCTCAACAGTAACACAGGTTTATTCAGGAGCAACCCGTGGAGGGGGGCCCAGTGGAGTGTGGGACCCACCTGCCTCTTTCAGCCTGGGGTAGATATGGAGGGACTAAGGGGCGAGGGACCAAGGTGTCAGTTTTCTGGATAAACTGGACTTTTCAGTAGGTGGGGATCCTCTGATCAGGGCCCGAGACAATAAGTTCAGATAAGGGCCTGAGTCTGCAGAGTGAGTAGGGAGTTTGCTACCTGACTGAGTGGCTTCTGGTAAATTTTCCATATTCATCAGAGGCCACTTCAGGTAAGGTGGTTTCAATGAGATGAAAAGCCAAGGCTCCGGCTAGAAGAAGTGCAAGACCTTTGGTAGAACTGAAATACATGGCTGGAAAAGGGAAGAACCAAGAGATGCTGTGAGACAGCTGGGAGGAGGAGGAGGGCAAGCAGTAAGGAGCGAGGCTGAGGAGGGAGCAGAGGCTGGGGCCGAGGAGCCTTGTGTGTCATTTTAAGGAATTTGGGCTTCACTTTGAAAGATTTCAAAATTTAGAAATAAATGAGAAAGTCGTGGCTTTGAAAGATCACTCCATCCGCAATTCAGTCTGGTATTTTCTCTAATGTGCATTTGCCCAAAGAATGCTTGCACAGCTTACTCAAGGATGTGGAAGCAAGGCAAGTAGACGAGTGCTCACAGGGGGCTGTGCAGCTATTCATGGATGTCAGCAGCTCTGAGCTCCCTCTCTGGGACTCTGGGATCCCTGGGGTGCTTCAGGGACCTTCTATGGCTTTCAGGGTGGGTGCTGTTGTTCTTTTGCATCATGGTCTTAAGCCTATCCTGCTACTTGAATGTTTGGCAGTTTGATGTGCGTGTGCATGTGTTCCCTGGGTGTGGAAATGTGAGGGCTGATTGAATTTCATGGTTGCCAAGCCAGAGTGGATTCAGGCTCTTCCCACACTCCTGGACAAATCCATTAGCTCCTGGCACACCTACCCTGGTGTGCCTCCAACACCCACTGGAGAGGTGACAGCCTCAGCACAGAGACCCACCTCAAGGCTGAAAGTGCAGAATCTTCCTCTTCCTCATCTTCCTCTCCCCCATGGAGTTGATAGCAGAAAAGTCTTTGCTCTCTGGAGGGAGGCAGGCTTGAATTCTGGTTCTGTGGCCTGAAAGCTGCGTGGCTTAGCGAACATTACGTGAACCTTCTTGAGCCTCAGATTCGTTGCCTACAAAGTGGAAAGAAGAATGACTTACATTGCATTGAGACGAGCAGGTGACAGAAGAACAATAGGATTAAGGGCAAAGTGTCTCCAGTAGTGACCCTGATGAAGACACAAGTTGCCATCTCTGTCTTTATGTGATTTTTGTTCTTTTAATAACACTTGAAATATTTTGATTAAATTCCATTCAATTTTTTTCCAATTACTGTCCAGACATTTTTGTCTTTGAGTTTTTAGGATGCTGAATGTTGCCTGAAACTATGAAGTCCAAAGTTAATCTTTGGAATTCTCCTTGTTGCTCAGAGATCTTGTGGTCATGGAATTGATGGCCTGGACTCTGGAATATTACTGAAAAGGTGCTGTAGGACAGGATGGTGTGAAGAGTTCCTGTGATCCAGGATATGTTTGGCATTAGTTGAGGTGCCAGCTAGAACACTGCATGTAGTAAAGAGACCCCCAAATACGATGTGCTGGAGCAGGACAGCAATTCTTATGGGGCAGGCCACAAGGCACGGATCAGGTCCAGGGCTTCTAGGTGGCTCTAGCATCCTCCAGGCAGGCCTCCCAAGACTGTTGCCATCATCTGTTTACCTTGTTGGAGGGAAAGGGAGCCTCCAGGGTAAGCAACTTCATCAACAATAAGATCTGTGGGTTACCCATCAAATTTGCTCACTTTCCATTACCCAAATTGAGCCATTTGACCATCCCTAGGATGGATACTGGGGGACAGTTAGTAAAGTTTGTTATTGGTTGCCAGTAGACAAGCCTGCAGAGAGTCATGCCAAATAGAAATCCTAAGATTCCTCTTGAATATTAGTAGCAATAATATTCACTAAGTATGACTACAACAAAAACAAAACAAAAGCAATGAACTGATGCTCTCGAGATATCATTCAGTGGAGCTGGAGCGGCGGCTCAGTGGTTGGAGCGCTTGCCTGGCATGCGCAAGGACTGGGGTTTGAACCCCAGCACCACATACACAACTAAGTGTCAGAGCAACAAAGGCCAGATGGAAACATAAATAAAATTTCATCTCTTTCTCTCTGTCTCTCCCTCTTTCTTAAAAAAATAAGATATTATTCAGATATTATTCAGACAAATATTTGTTGACTGCTCTACAGACAGTGGACTTGTCTATGAGAAGTATGTCACTCACTAGGGCAGGCACAATCCTTGGCATCATGAGTCAATGAATGGAAGGTGAGCGTCCATAACAAGGAGGCTAATTACACTATTCTACTGTGCATGGGCCCAGTAGCAGAAAAAAGAAAAACAAAACAAAAAAACCCCAAGAAGTATTGTGCTTGCTCCTGGGCACACATTTGAGTAGTCATTGTGAAGTTAGGACCACTGCCCTCAGAGAGAGGTGAGGATGGTGACATGTTAAAAGAGCAATACGGTTCTTGGTTTGGCAAGGTTTGGTCTCAATAAAAGCTGTATGAGTGTGTCTGGGGCATGTGTCTCTGTTTGGCTCCCTGTGTCTGTGCTGAGACTGAAGCTGGGTTTCACCTTCATTGGATGATCATTTCCTTCCTCTCTCTCTCTCTCTTTTAAGAGAATCAACTTTATTTTTTCATCAGGCCTTTGTTTCTCTGACATTTAGTTGTGTATGTGGTGCTGGGGTTTGAACCCAGGTCCCTGTGCATGCCAGGCAAATGCTCCAACTGCTGAACCGCCGTTCCAGTCCTAACATTTCCTTCCTTACGTGCTGAAGATCACATATCAGGGCCTCATTGCATTCTGTTTTTGGAACTGAGCAATCAAGAAATAGCAAAACTTCTCTTTATGGACCAATTTCCTATCCCAGGCCTGTGCGTTGTCCTGCTTCTCTTATGCCGAGCTGATGAAGTTTCGATGTCAGCAATTTGTTTCTTCTCCCCGAAATCTCATTACTAAAACCCTGGCCCTTCAAGTCTAGTGGACACTTTCCCAGCTTCTATCTGGCCATGCTGATGGCTTAGGGAATTTTTCCTAGGACTGGTCCTTCAACATCTTTTGGACAGCATCTGTAACAGCTCCATAAACCCTTTATTTCAGAGATTTCTTAGTCTCAAACGTTTGGTTTAACATCCCTCAACCTGATTAATGTCCCCAGATGCCACCTAAATCTGGGAGGAGGCAGTTGTGTCACCACCCTGATTTCAGATGACTCACTCATCTTTGTGCATCATTTTCCCCTCGTCACGAGACCCTCAGCTGCCCACTTCTTGGATTCTCTTTGGTAAGTGATCCATTTGGAAGGAATTTTAAATGTTAGCAAACATGTTTTTTTTTTTTTTTTTTTTAAAGAGAGAAGGACAGTATGAGAGA